>APFE031051896.1:108668-201584 GCA_000404065.3 Pinus taeda
GGGGTATTCAAACACCTCCAAAGCATACCGTCTCTATGATGAAGAAAATAAAAAGTTTGTTATATCTAGAGATGTAATTTTTCTTGAATCATCCAAATCTGACAATGTTGTGGAGCGGCAACTTGATTGCTTGGATAGATTCGCAAAAACGAAATCATTATAAGAATTTGAAAATCAGATTCCACATCTTGAAGGGGGGATTCCTATACTAGATCAACATGTGGAATCTTCTTCTGAAGAATACTCTCCCCCGACTGAAACTCCAACAATGAATGATGCTTTAAGTGATGTAATTTATAGAATTGGGAGACTCAATCTTGATTCACTCCCAACTGAATCAACAGCGCAGCTTGGACCATCTCAAAAAGGTCCCCCAAAGTGGCTGACAAAGACACTTGAAAGTGTTCATCCTGATGAAATTGGAAACAAGAACCAGAAATTCAAACGACAAAATGGAGGTGATGTAGATGACTCTAATTCACCTGTTGATATGGATGTTTCTTATGATTGTGAATTGAACTTGTCTACAGATTTTGAACCAACTTCCTCTAAAGAAGCTGCTTCTCATGATGAATGGAAAGAAGCAATGCAAAAGGAGTATGATGCCCTCATAAAGAACAGCACTTGGAAGCTGGTTGATCCTCCATTTGGAACCAAACCAATTGGCTGCAAGTGGGTCTACAAAACAAGTACAAAGCTGATGGCTCACTTGACAAGCACAAAGCTAGGCTTGTGGCAAAAGGTTTTGCACAGAAGGAAGGGGTCGATTATGAGGAAACTTTTGCTCCCACAGCAAAATGGCCACCATCCGGACACTCTTTGCACTGGCAGCTCAGAACGGTTGGAAAGTCCATCAAATGGATGTAAAAACTGCCTTCTTGAATGGAGATCTAAAAGAAAATGTTTTTATGTCCCAGCCTGAAGGATTTGTTGTGAAAGGACATGAACATAAAGTATGCAAACTTGTGAAGTCCTTGTATGGCCTCAAACAAGCACCACGAGCATGGTATGAAAAGCTAATTGAGCATCTTCTGAAACTCAACTTCAATCATTTTTGATCTTGATGATGCAACTTTATTTTTCAAGAAAGTTGGCAAAACAGTTGTATATCTTGTGGTATATGTAGATGATCTTTTAATGACAGGGAACAATGAAAGTTATATTGCATCCATAAAGAAAGAATTAGGAAAAAATTTTGAAATGACTGATTTGGGCTATGTTCATTACTATCTTGGCATTGAAGTAACCCAACATCCAAAATCCATATTTCTTTCTCAAAAGAAATACATTGGAGATTTGTTAAACAGATTTGGCATGACAGAGTGCAATCCTCTTTCTACTCCAATGGAACAAAACTTAAAGCTCACATCTATTGAAAGAAAGGAATTTGAGGATGCAACAAAGTACAGACAGCTTATAGGAAGTCTCATCTATCTCACTACTACTAGACCAGACATTTCATTTGCTGTTGGAATCCTCTCGAGGTTTATGCAAAAGCCTTGTGAGGGACATTGGTCTGCTGCAAAAAGAGTTCTAAGGTACTTGAAGGGAACTCAAGACCTTGGAATCAAGTATACACAGGTGAACGACTTCAGCTTGATTGGATACTCTGATTCAGACTTCGATGGAGACAAAGAAACTGGGTATCTACTTCAGGATATGCTATGAGTCTTGGATCAGGACCTGTCTCCTGGAGATCACGCAAACAATCAGTTCCAGAAGATTCCACAACAGAAGCAGAATACGTGGCAGCTGCTGAAGCAACAAAAGAAATTGTGTGGCTCAGGAAAATTCTTGAAGATTTGCAGGTAAAACAAGTACAATCAACTCCACTCATGATTGACAACACCTCTGCAATAAAGTTGGCCAAGAACCCAAAGTTCCATGATCGAACAAAGCACATCAATACTAAATATCATCTGATCCGACATCATGTTGAGGCCAAAACAATCCATCTCTGTCATTGTTCCACAAATGAGCAAATTGCAGACATCTTCACCAAAGCGCTTGGAAGAGAAAAGCTTGAAAGATTCAGAACAATGCTTAGACTCACCAACATCCCTTCAGATTAAGGGGGGGAATGTTGACACCTAATACTCAGCGATTGGGAGAATTGAATGAGAACAGTCATCAAGAAGATGAACTGAACGATCACATTCATGTATATAATAGATAGCTACCTAATGGAATAAATGAATCAGTTTTTCTGGAGTTACTCCTAGCCTGACAATTTTCAATTTCCATTATAAGGGAGATGTGAAATTTATTCTATTCTTAATCTAGAGTTCATAAATAATAATAATAATAATAAAAAGAGGAAAAAAAGTTTAATGTGGATTATAAATCGAATATTTCAATGTGTATGTTGAGTAAAAAAATTTAATAAGAGAAAGATTTAAGTTTACGAGAGATTTTTCGGTGAAAATCACAAGATTTATCATTTGTCGATGCGTTTCGAACCATTCCATGAAAATCACAAGATTTATCATTTGTCGACGCGTTTCAAACCACACTAGTTGGTTCGAAACTCGTCGACAAATGATAGATCTTGTGATTTTCGCCAAAAAATCTCTCGTAAACCTGATATGGATCACAGAAGCCTCAATTCAATAATAGAAAGATTTAACATTTTAAAAATATTAATAACAAAATTAATTCTATATTAATTTTATATATTATAGGAAACAAGTGAAAACTAAAAATTTCTTCTAGTCAAAACATTTTATTAGTGTGTTGATCTATTTCAAATCCAAATCTATCAAAGAGGAATCAAATCTCTAAAAGTGCAACTCATTCATCAAGTTTTGCACTCAAAAAGAGATTTGCATATCCATAGATTTGATAGATCCTTCTCAACTTTTGATAAATCGAGAATTAAAATAAATCTATACTAGTTTAACCTTAAATATTGAAATACAAATTTATAATGATAAAATAAAATAAAACATTAAAAATAATGGTTAAAAAATCAAATAAAAAGGTTTTTTTTATAAATACTACTCTAAAATAATAAATGATAAGCTTATCTATAAAATGAAAATGAGACGAATATTTATAAAAACTATTATTATTGTTGATAAATTTACAAACGAAAATGAAAAATTTAATAGAAAAATATTTAAAATTACAAAAGTTTCCAATTTTCCAAAATTATGCTCTTATATGTGTTTATGTGATGGCTATGATATCTTATAAAAGAGTTAAATTTACAAACGAAAATGAAAAATTTAAGAGAAAAATCTTTAAAATTACCCAATTTTCCAAAATTATACTCTTATATGTGCTTATGAGATGGCTGTGGTATCTTACAAAGGAGTTGCATTTTAGCTTTTCTTTTCCTGCGTATATAAAATTATTTTTTAAACATTTGCATTTTAGCTTTTTATTTTCCCACATATAAAATAATTTTTATTTTCCCACATATAAAATCATTTTTATAAAATTTGTGTTTAGTTATTTTTCCTTAAATATACAAAATATAAAATCATAGAGGAAAAAATCTAAAAAATTATATTTTAGCAAGGTTAAGTAAAATCACTACATTGAAAGATTCAGTAAAATCAATCACTACATTGAAAAGTAACTGAGAGCAAAGATGATGTTAAAAAAAATAAAAAATAAATTAAACATCTACCAATAAAAAAAACAAACTAATAAAAATTAAATTCAAAAAAAAAAAAAACAAAACATTAGATAAATGAATATTGTATATATAACAATTAGTTTTAGATCTAAGATTTTTGTGATCTATTAATTGAGAGACTAGTCTTTCAGATTATCACATCGTAAGGATTGGGTCCACTTTTCCAACAAACTAACGTGGTTCATCCTCAGGACAAGGTGAGAAATCTATCGATTTGAGAGAATAAATAACATGGATGCATCATTGTTTAATATGGTTCATCCTCAGGACAAGGTGAGAAATCTATCCATCTGATAGAATAAATAGCATGGATGCTCTATCGATCTGAGAGAATAAATAGCATGGATGCATCGTTGTTCAGTGGATACATCATTGTTTAATGTGGTTCATCCTCAGGACAAGGTGAGAAATCTATCGATCTGAGAGAATAAATAGCATGGATGCATCATTGTTATAAATAGCATGGATGCTCTATCTATCTGAGAGAATAAATAGCATGGATGCATCATTGTTCAGTGGATGCATCATTGTTTAATGTGGTTCATCCTCAAGACAAGGTGAGAAATCTATCGATCTAAATAGCATGGATGCATCATTGTTCAGTGTTAGCCGTTCAAAATTAGGCATTGGTGAAATAAAGTTATCTAGTTAGAAATTAGTTGTTATGTAATAAATAATTATTTATTATCGAAATAGTGGCAGTTTATTAATTAAATAATAATATAATCTAATAAAATAATATTAAAAGCAAGGGTTGATCTAGTTAATGAGAATTAGGAAAAAAACTAATATTATCTAGAAAACTAGCCGTCATAATAATAATTAATTAATATAAATAATTATTCAGGTTAAAGACTAGTTGTTATGTATTGAATTAGATGTTATGTAATAAATTAGTGGTAATAATATTACAAAAATTATATATCAATTCAAATAAAATATTGAAGAATAATTTAAATATTAATATTAGAAACTAGTGATTATAATAATATAATTATATAATTAATAAAATAGGTAAAAACTAGGTGTTATCTAAGGAACTAGACCGTATGTAATAAATTAGTGGTGATAATATTACAATTAATATATACAATAAAATAATAAATATTAAGAAATTTATAATATTAATAGTTAGAGACTAGTGGTTATGATATAAATTGGTTACTAAAATTATTAATTTATATAATACTATTAGGTTGTAATAAATTAATAATCAATTTTTAAAATACTATGACCTAAACTAGTTATTTAAATTTTTTCTTTAAAGAATATTTGGTTAAAACATATTTTTGATTTAGATATATTTTATAACCTAATCTTAAAGAACTAAATTTTACCAAAACCACAATAAGGGTTATAAGCTAGAGGTAAGCTCACCTCATTGAAAGGAGGAAAGCAAAGAAGGAATAATCAACAGCAGGAGGAGAGAAAATAAATTTGAGGAAGAAAACACTTGAAGCCAAGAAAGATAAGGGGGAGAAGAGGGCGAAAGAGTTAAGAGGTGAGAGCTAAAATGCAACTTTTACTTAATTTCCGGCCATCATCCCTATTAAGGTTTTTGGCATGCCTCTCAATCTCAATCGCTTCCTTTAGCTTCCTGTGGTGGAAATGACCAATTTTAGCAATGACCTTAGATTCTTCAATGTAGACATCATGTTTTGATTTCTCGGCATGTTCTACAAGAGTTGATGTGCGGGAGCGATTGTCTCTGATGTTAGTCACATGTTCATTTATCCTCTGCTTAATAGATCTTCCAGTTTCTCCAATGTAGGGGATACCACAGGAGCAGGGAACAAGGTAGACCCCTTTTGAGTCCTTTGGGTCAATAGGGTCCTTAATTGACCTAAGATAATTTTTAATGGTATTGAGAGGTTTAAAGGAAGAAGAGACATTAGTCTTCTTAAGAATGTGGGCAATCGTATCAGTGTTTCCTTGGATATACATGAGATAAACCTTAGAGATAGGATTAGAAAGGGTGGGTTTAACCCTTGGTTCTTTTCTAGCTCTATGAAAGGCCTTAAGGCTATGGGATCTGTTATACCCATTATTTTCAAAAACCTCAAGAAGATGAGATTTCTCCTGAACAAGATGGTCATCACCGAATATTATTAGAGCACAAGTAGCAAGAGTGCTGAGAACCCAGAATTTCTGAGCAGGGAAATGATGAGAATTGGCATGGAAGTATTGTTCTGTGTGAGTCTTCTTTTGAAAAACTTGGCGACAAATGGAACCATCCTCCCTCCTAGAAAGGAGGATGTGAAGGTGACCATTCTCCTCAACTTCTATGGTGAATTTAATGGAATCTGATTGGGAATTTAGGTGCTTGAGAAACAAATCTAGTTTCTCTTGTCCATGAGGCCAGATGACATAAGTGTCATCGACGAACCTCGGGGAAAATTGCTAGTTTCTATGTTGTCATGCAAAGCAATGAAAATTGTGAAGACAAAATGGCTCAGTTTTTCAAAACCACAAAAATATGTTGTCATCTTGAACAAAGACAACTACTAAAAATTCAGTGACATTAATGTTATTGACAATGCTTCAACTTCCATCAGTCTATCACAATCATTAATGTTAAAATGTTTAAGGTTGGACCGAACACAATCAGGAAAGGATAATTTATTTATTCATGTCCTCTTCAACTCAAGTGTTTTGAGTCCAAGCATGGAAGAGAAATTCAATATTTGCAGCTTTTTAACCTACTAACATCTATTTTCTTCCTTCAGTCTTGTCTAGAAAACAATATCAATTTAAAGATTGTTTGAGCTTGTGACAACCACTGGCATATACCCCATTATTGTACAACAAATTCAAGTAAACATTTCAAATTGAAGCATAATGCAAGCCCATTACCTGCAAACACCACAAAAAAAAATCATTCTACTATATAAATGATGGTTAAAATCAGTACCTAGGAATTTCCTGGAGATTCTCAAATCCTCCACTCCAGCATCATAAAGCAAGTGAGCTCCCTGGTTACTAATTGAAGTTTTGTCACTTTTAGTAGAAATATGTAGATGAAGAGTCGTTATAACTTCCTCGTTTGTGAAGCTCCACACATGGATGTGTTTGAAGGTCATGCTCCCCTTTCATATTTTAGATAACCTTGAATGTGTGGTTTATGTCATGCTCATTGAATCTAGGTACTCTTTGAAACAATATCTATGCTGAATTCCTAAGTAGAGGAATGACAAATGAAATAATCATAAATGATATGAATATTGAGCAAATCGGGTTTGTTTCCATCCAACCTTTATATTTTAGCAAAAGGGTAGAGATAAATACCCCAGACTCTCGACTCGAGTATCTGCTAGGACATGCAATAAAATAGCTTCCATATTGTGATCAATATGTCGGTGATTCTTAGACTTGCCAAGTTTCTTTGTATTATTATGCCTTAGATTGAAAAGGTTCTTCTCCATGAGTAAATGCCCATGTCCAGAATGAGAATTATCATGTCTCGAGTTGGAAAGACTCTTCTCCAAATAAGAATGCCTATGTCCCTAATGAGAATCATTATGCTCCAAATGAGAATGCATGTGTCTTGAATAAGAATTTCCTTAGAAAAATATGGAAGTGGTATCATACAATACTAAAAGTGAAGAAATCTAACTTTAGAAGGTGATTACGCATGCTCTTATATAGTAAGCATGCCCTCATTTTGAATCATTGTGTTATTATTTCATCTTTTCATGTTGTAGCTTGAATTTATGTGCCATTGGAAGGATATTACCCTTTGGACAGAAATATTTTTTACTTTTCCGAGTTTGAGGAAAGATGGCTTAAAGAGGGAAGCTTGATGTTTGATTCTTTTACTCATGCAAGTGTTCTAAATGCTTGTGTAAATTTCAAAGGCTTGGAGCATGGCAAGTAGATCCGTGTCTACATTATTATAATTGAATTTGAGCCCATAGTGACTTTAGAGAATGTTATTGCTTTTCATATGCAAAAACATGGCAAGATAAACAATGCACATATTATATTTGAAAATTGTCAGAACAAGATGTAGTACCTTTAAACTAGGTGGATATTGGTGGCCACTCACATATTCCACCTAGACTTGTAGTTGGTTTCATATGTTTCCTTGTTTATTGCGTCATTTACTATTTTTAGTAGTTTTTCGAGCCCTGATCTTCCAGAGTAGTTTTGACCCCTAAACAACATTTTTTGAGGTCCGTAATAGGACTACCACAAATCTTGTAGTACTCGGAGAGATATTTCCAACAAGGTATCGTACACACCAAACATAGATAATATGACCAAGTGATGAACCCAAGAAGCTGGTTGTCCAACTAACCCCAACAGGGCCCACAAACTCTTGGCATTCCATCTCCTAGGGTTAGGGTTTCGATTGTTTAGGGTTTTCCCTTGTTGTTCAATAATAAATAGGTCATTGAGCCTCATTGTAACATAGTTCAGAGGCATGTAGCTGCTACATCTCTTCTTAGAGATAAGCTACCATCACCGGAGCTAGTTTATTTCCATTCTATTTGTAAGCATATTTTAGTATTTGATATTAATGAAATGAAGTGTTATTTCTTCTGCATATTTGTATTCATGGTTATATCTGTAATTTGTTGAGTTGATGTTTAAGTTTAGATCAATCTTGGATGGAAAAGTAACAGGTTAAGTCAATTAGATAAGCCTAGAAGATGCACCCAAGCTGCATGATTTAAAATACCACATGGTACAAAATAATTGGAGAAACGAGAATGAAAATCAGATGATTTCATTAGCTAAATATGCCAGCACAAGCCCGCAAGAAAACACATTTAATGTAAAAATATAGCCATAATATAACTAAAATAAATAAAAATATAATACAATAAAAATATATTATATGAAAATAAATATATATAACAAAATCATAAATATAGTAATAAAAATACAAGTAGATAGCAATAAATTAAAAAAATAATCTAATAATGTATAATAATGGTCCACATATAATTAACAGTGTTAAATAAATATAATTAACATATATATTACAGTGTTAAATATATATTATTAATATTAGGTAATATAAAGATAAACCAGTACATATATATTAATAAATATAAAAATTAATTATATAAAAAGAGGTCAATATAACTATAACTTAATATAAAAAATGAAATTTGTACCTATATATAGTATAATAAAATATAAATGTTATTATGATTAAAATTAACGTACGGCTGTACTAATAATTATAATATTTAAGGATATAATAAATAAATCCAAAAATATTTTTATGAAATGATCGTATAAAAATTATTTACTAATGAAGATTTAATTATATGTATTTTAGAGAAAATAGGGAAGCAATGAATCCATTAAAATATTTTATCAATATATTAATTTTAAATATCTATTAAAAATTTAATAATATAAAATGAAATAATTTTATTTTTTATAAAATTTTAATAATTAAATTTACGAGTTTTTGATAGATAGTGATCAGGGGTTTTTGTTAAGACACTTCTTGATGTAAGTCACTGGTTCAATTCCCTGCCTCGGTTGAGGTGATATATTGAACATGATGAAGATGTAGTCCTACTAAGCTTAAAATATAAATAAAATATACAACTTAATAAATTTATACAAGGTACAATTGAATTTGAGATTATTAAATATACCACTTAATAATTATAATAAGTTAATTGCACCGAAGGTGTTCCTATGATGGGTTTCGTTGGGCAGATTCAACCAATCACAGTTGATCAATTTCATCCTCCTCCGTTCAACCATTTTTGACCATGTGTAATTGATATTCAACGACTTTCTGTCGGCGAGGCTGGCGATGATTCACTCACTCACTGATCTGTCTTAGGCTTCCCTGTCCACAAATTTTTGTCCCAAGCTTCTTGTCGATACTTGATCTCACAGTAAATAACCTTACAGGTCAATCTCTTGCACACAATTAGTTGAAAGGGCCAATACCAATAGAGCTTTATAACTCATTGACTTCTTTGAAACTGGTGGACCTATGCGAGAATCTAATTCATGAAAGCCTTCCCCATCCACGGAGTTCTATCTCAGGCTTAGTACTTGATCTCACAGTTAATAACCTTACACGTCCAATGCTTTCAAAACTTTGCATGATGTTGCAATGCTCAATTTCTTATCTTTACTAATGAATAAACTCGAGGGTCAGATTCCTTGCATCTGTGAAAAAATAGAGTATCTAGAGGCTCTGGATCTTTCATCCAATAACATTGTTGGGCATTTGCTTTTGAATTTTAGCAACTTATCTTCTCTTAAGGTATTGAATGTAGCAAAAATAATTTTGAAGGGCAGATACCAGTGGAATTTGGAAAGTTGAAGAACATGGTCAACTCTTTAGTTCATCACACAATGATTTTGTTCACATATTTTTTTTTGTGGCTTACGATGATTTTGTTCACATTAATTTTGTCAAAGGTTTTACAACAATTTTTTCAATTTCAAAATTTCCCTCTTGTATTGCATGGGAAGAAAGGGCGAAGTGGTAAACTGATCCAGGTGGATATTGGTGGCTACCCGCCTATTCCACTTGGACCCTCACCGTTGTATCTTTCAGTTTTTTAGTTTCCTTAATTGGAGCACAACTTACTATTTTTGGCAGTTTTTTGGGTTTTTAACTTCTGGAGCCGTTTTGAGGCCCTAAATGACAATTTTTGGCAAAAATTGATCCGACAATTGCTAGAGAATTTAAATTAATAATTGTAGTCCTAAGAGAGATCTTTCCAACGAGGTATCATACGCATCAAACAGAGATAAATGACCAAGTTACGACCCCGGAAAGTTGGCTGCCCAACTAACCCTAACGAGGCCCATAAACTCTTAGTGTTACAACTCCTTGGGTTAGGGTTTTGGTTGTTTAGGGTTTTCTCTTATTGCTCAATAATAAAAAGGCCCTTGAGCCTCATTGTAACTCAGTTTAGAGGCATGGAGCCACCACATCTCTTCTCATAGATAAGCTACCATCGCCCAAGCTATCTTATTTCCATTTTGTTTGTAAGCATAGTTCAATATTTTTCTATTAATGAAATGAAGTGTTTTTCTATTGCATCATTATGTTTATTATTATATCTGTAAGTTGTAGCGTTCCTGTTTAAGTTCAGATTAGTGGTATCAGAGCGGGTATGCTCTTTCTCTATTTTTCTTTGCATGTCCCCAACGAGGTCAAGGTATAAGGAGTTAGGGCTCTATCTAGTTAAACCATTGCAAGATCAGCCTCACAAAACCTGATGACCTCCCATGGCGGAAGAAAATAAAGACGAGGGGAAAAGAGATCCTTTCAAAATGTTGCTCGAGGAATCCCTCGAGTGAGAGAGGGACGCGATGATGGATAAATTTGCCAGATCCTTCGACGGCTACCCACAGGGGATGCATATTCATCCAGCAGCCACTCTGGAGGTGCTCCTCCTTTTAAGGTACAAGTTAACTTTGATATTCCCATTATTGAAGGCCTAATAGATGCAGATGTCATAGATAAAGGGTTAAATCTTTTGGAAGGATATTTTTCAGTTCATTACTTTTCCAATAAGGAAAAGATTACTTTTACACTTCTCAAAGTCGCCCCACATGTCAAGGACTAGTGGGAAACATATTGTGAACAAAAGGACAAGAGTGAACCCTCGTTGTTTTCAACTGCACCCACTTGGAATTCTTTCCGAGACGCTATCAAGGAATAGTATTACCCTTTTGAGAGCTATGAAGATAAATACATAAAGTGGACCATGCTACGGCAGGGAAGGGACCAAGATGTGCCAGAGTTCACAAATACTTTCCATACCCTTCACACAAAGTTGGGTATCAAGGACATTGAGCGGCATTTGGTGCTCAAGTATTGCGGCTGTCTACATAAGTACATCTAGGATGAGATGGAGTTCCTAGACATCTCCTCACTCGGCATGGTGTATCGGTACACTGTAAAGATTGAGTAGAAGTTTAAACAGAAGAGGCGGGACTTTGGATCTGCAAATCCAAAGCAAGGAAAAGGCATCCCCAAACCACAAAACAAAGGACCAAGCCAAGGCAGGGCTAGCTAGGACAACTCGTCGAAGGCGTAAGAAAAGAACAACACTATGAAGACGAAGAAGGACACGGGAAATGGTGTGAGTTCCATAAGAGCTCCACTCAAAATACAAGTGAGTGTCGAGCTAAGTAGTCACTGGTGGTCAAGATGAAGGCTTCTAAATCAGATGCAGGTTCTGACTCTGAACCAGAACCTGATAAGGGAACTAAAAGAGGGAAGTAGATCATTGATGCAGAGGCTAGTGCCACAGTGGCCACCACAAAGATTTAGAAAATTGAGCCTGAAGATCTAGAGGAGTGGGAACACCTCTTCCACTCACAGATGTGTGTGAATGGTTATTTGTTGTAGTTTATCGTTGACAGCGGGAGCCAAAAGAATCTCATTTCAGCAGAGGTCATGAAGAAGTTGGGCCTAAATACTACAGCACATCCATGACCGTACACCATCGGGTGGCTTCACCAAGGAAGAGATCTTCTCATTCTCCAGCAGTGCCTCCTTCCCTATAGCATCAAGCCCTTCACCGATGAGGTACTCTGTGATGTTTCTCCTCTTGAAGTTTTTTATGTATTGTTAGGACAACCATACTTGTGGAAGCAACATGTTATATATGAGTCTAGATCTCGTTCTGTGATTATTACTTTGGCTAATAAGTTGTACAGGATACCAGAGGTAGCCTTGCCTACCACCATCTCTTTGATCATTGCAAAGCAATGCAGTAATATCATTTCCCAGACCAGGAAATTTGTTTTTCTTATGATTCGCCCCCAAGGCAAGAAGAAGGTTTGGCCACAGCTTCTAGGCAAGGCTCCTATGCACAACAACAACACATGGCCAAGGTCGTGGGGGAGTACATGGATATTTTTGCCTCACCCACAGGGGTACCTATGCACTGTCAGGTCAAGCACTCCATTGATCTAACCACGGGTGTGCCACTGTTCAGTGGAATGATCTATCAACGCTCTATTATGGAGATCGATGAGATTAAGAGGCAGATTCAGGAACTATTATAGAAAGGGAAAATCAAGCCAAGCTCATCACCCTATGGGAGCTCGATTGTATTAGTACAGAAGAAGGATGGGACATGGAGGCTATGTATTGACTATCAGGCGTTGAACAAGATCACTGTATGGAATAAGTACCCAATCCTGTGAATTTATGACCTTTTGGACCAGCTCAAGGGGGAAAAGTATTTCAGCAATATTGACTTGAAATTAGGTTATCACCAGGTGCCTATTGAACCCTCCAATGTGTGGGAGACTTCCTTCAAATCCAAGGAGGGCCTTTTCGAATGGTTGGTCATGTCGTTCGGATTGAAGAACGCCCCTACAACCTTCATGAGACTAATGGACGACATCTTATGACTCTTCACCAATGCATTCATGGTGGTGTATTTTGATGACATCTTGGTCTTCAGCTAGAGTTAGGAAGAGCACCTCCACCATATTCGACAGGTCCTTCAAACACTTTGACAACAAAAGTTGTGTGCTAACTTGGAGAAATGCACCTTTGACTTGACCCAAGTTCAATATCTGGGGTGCATCATTGATGAGTAGGGTGTACATGTGGACCCATCCAAGATAAAAGTCATTCGGGATTGGCCAGCCCCAACCACTCTAACAAAGCTCCGCAGCTTTTTGGGTCTTACCAATTTATACCGTAGGTTTGTGTTGGGGTTATCTCATATCACTTCGCCTTTAAGTCACGTTATCAATGGCAGAGCGAAAGCAAAGTTCTTTTCGTTGGAAACCCAACAACAAGTGTTCTCTGAGTTGAAGAATCACCTTTGCTCTGCACCAGTGCTCACATTACCAGATCTAGAACAACCATTTGATATTGAGATAGATGCATTTGACTATGCTATTGGTGTGGTTCTTACTCAACATGGGAAACCAGTGGCTTACCACAGTGAGACACTTTCAGACACAGTCTGAAAGCACCCCACTTATGAAAAAAAAATGTATTCCATTGTGCAGGCTTGTCGTCAATGGAAGCATTACATTCTAGGGAAGGAAATGGTCATCCACACAGACCACCAGCCTCTACAATTCATACAGACACAAGGGAAGTTGCAGAACGATCACCATTAGAAATGGTCCCCCTATTTGCAACAATTCCATTTGAAAATTAAGTATAAGAAGGGCGACACCAATAATGTCGCTGATTGCCTCAGTCGACCACTATTCATGGTGCTAATCACTATGCTCGACTCTAGTGGGCACGAGACATCGAGGTGGCCGCATCTTTACAAGAGTAATCCAGAATTCAGCAGCATATACGAGACACTCCTGGAAGGGAAGCAAGTTCCAAATTTTCACCTTCAGGATGCACTGTTATGCCACTTGGGACACATATGTGTTCCTTCAAGTGAGCATGCCAAGATGATTTGGGAGGCACACTACATTCGGGTCACTGGACATTTCAATGTAGAGAAAACAGTGGCGGTATTGTAGAAGTATTTTTACTAGCTGAAACTTCACCAAGAGGTTGGGAAGTATATTAGATCCTACACTGCTTATGTCATTGCCAAAACAACCATCAAGAAGTAAGGCCTGTATACTCCTCTACCTACTCCTAGTCGGCCTTGGGAATCTGTCTCCATGGATTTTATGTTGGGCCCTCCTTCTACTAAGCACGACAATGATTGCATTTTCATGGTCGTCGACAGATTCTCTAAGATGGCCACCATGGCAGCCTGCAAGAAGAGTATCATAACAGAGGCCACTACTAAGCTCTTCTTTGAGCAAGTGTGGGTACACTTTTGGATGCCACAGTCCATTATCTTAGATTGAGGCAACAAATTCCTAAGTGCATTTTGGTCAAGTCTTTGGTCAATGCTAGATACAAAACTTACTAAGTCCACGACTTTCCATCCCCAAACTGATGGCCAAATAGAGGTTGTCAACAGGATGATCGTACACATTCTGTGCATGTACAACTCAAAGAATCCACACACATGGGATTAAAGTCTCCCCTATTTCCAACATAGCTACAACATATCTCTTCACAACTCAACAGACCACAACCCCTTTCAGGTAAGGCTGGGATTTCAACCATTATGACCCATTGATGTCACCATACCATTTGTAGCAACTCACTTAGATTCGGCTCATGTGCAGTCTGAAGCTGAAAGGGATAAAATATTCATTGAGAGCATTCAACACATCTGCCAGTAGGTCCATGATATATTGGACAAAGCTAATACTAAGTACAAGTAACACCATGATCAACATCGAGTGTTGCACAAGTTCCAGGTGGGCGACAAATTTTGGCTACATTTGTAGAAGGAGCCCCTTGTTGGACCCCATCACAAGCTTCGCTCGCTCCGATATGGGCCATACACCATAACTAATGTTGTAGGTGACAATGCCTTCGAGCTCAACATCCCACCGTTCCTTGGTTTGCACCCAGTGTCCAATGAGATCTCCTTTGACCATACTTTCCACCATTGTTGGACACATATGACATTGCAAAACAACTCACATAAATAGAGATCAACCTGGACTGCATGGAATAGTCCATAAATGATTAGATCATGGACACATAGATAAATAACACTCGGCAACAGAGGATACAACTATATCGAGTTTTCAAAGCAAGACAACTCCTTCACCAAGGCAAATGGCTCACTAGAGACCAAGTTTAGCAGAAGTTTCCTCATCTCATGGAGGAACTCAATGCAATGGGGACCATTGCTTCCTAAGGGGGGAGGAATGATCTAGGTGGATATTGGTGGCCACCCTCCTATTTCACTTGGACCCTCACCACTGTTTCTTTCATTTTTTCAGTTTCCTTAATTGTAGCATAGTTTACTATTTTTGGAAGTTTTTCGGGTCTTGAACTTATGGAGTCGTTTTGAGGCCTTAAACAACATTTTTTGGGAAAATCCCCCAGCGATTTCAATGGCAATAGCATTGAAAATTGTATTCCTAAGAGAGATCTTTCGAATGAGGTATCATACACATCAAACGAAAATAATATGACCATGTTACGAGCCTAGGAAGTTGGCTGCCCAAATAACCCCAATGGGGTCCACAAACTCTTGGTGTTACATCTCCTCGGGGGTTAGGGATTTGGTTGTTTAGGGTGTTCTCTTATTGTTCAATAATAAAAATTCCCTTGAGCCTCATTGTAACTCTATTCAGAGGCATGTAGCCACCACATCTCTTCTTAGAGATAAGCTACCATTGCCAAAGTTATCTTATTTCCATTCTATTTGTAAGCATAGTTCAATATTTTTCTATTAATGAAGTGAAGTGTTTTTTTGCTGCATCTCTGTGTTTATGATTATATCTATAAGTTGTAGTGTTCTTGTTTAAGTTTGGATCATAAATGGAGTCACATGTTTATGTCTTTCATGTGCTTTCCCAGCTACCATATTTTGTCTTAAATGTATTGAACATGACAAAGACTATTGAAAAAATACGGAACATCCTCTTATCAATTGATTATGTTTTAAAGTGCGCTATTATGGGTGATGCAGATGATGGTGAATCCCACTATGATGAGACACATGTGGATGATGACTGCAAAGTTAGATGTGAATTGGTGAATTCAACTGCAGCTAATGGATTTAGTGAAGTTGAAATTTTCAATGAGCACATGCATGCATGGATGTCCCACCATAGTGTGGATGAACATTATGTTGATGATATGTGTGCTTTCTTTTTTGAAACAGAGATGGATTGTGACAATATGGTAAGTGCAATGTTTGATGAAACATTGAAGGTTGAATCTGCGACTATAGTAGCAAGATATGAAGCAATTGGAACTTCTCATGAAACAGTATGTCATCTAGCAATAGTTGATGATCAAGAACAGGATAAAGTGATTAAAGAGTTTTTGATGATAATATCCACCAACAACATAACAATGGAAGACAACCTCCATGCAGTTGAAAAGAAGGCAGATGTAGAGTAAGAATCTCTCACTGAAGAGAGTCATATTAAAGATGTTTTTAACATTCTTTTTTAATATGCAGGGGTTCAAAATAACATGGGAACAGAAGTTGAAATCAAGGTTGTTAATAAATTTGATGCATATTTGAAACTCATTGAAGAATGGATTCAGAAACCAATAAAAAAAGGAAGCGAGTCTTAAAGCCACAATTGGAATAAAAGAATTGAATGAAATGGTGAATAATGATCTTGAGTGTGCAGATTACAGGAAAAAAGTAGCAGTACCTGATGATGAAAGTGAAAAGAATGATATGAAAGAAAAAGATGAATGCATTAAAACCATTTTTCAGCAATGGAGTCAAGAAGAGATAAGATTTTGTTATCAAGAAATATTGCAGAAAGAAATTCAAGAATATGAAGCACAAGAAGATAAAATAAGGCAATTTGAAAATGAAATGTTGTGACAGCAGTCCATGGTTGAACGAATATTTGAAGAGGAAGATGGAGTAGACAAGATCAAATTGTGTTTCAACACAAATTCAACAAAAGTCAAAGAAAAACTGCAGCAATAGTAAGTAAAGGAATATGGAACCTACAACAAGAACCCACAACAGAGAATGAAGCAATTTCGAGGATTTGAAATTTGGAAGAAGAGAAAAAGAAAATGAAAAATTGTGAAATTCTTGAGTCATTGTAAGCCTAGCTAAGACATAGACCAACAGGCATGTTTGAGTGATAATTGAGTCAATTTCTATTGTAAGCTTAATAGGATTCAAGATGATGATGTCAACCATGGGGGATGATTCACCATTTTTGGGGTAAAAAAGTAAAAAGATTAAAATATAATAAAATAATAAAACAATAAAACTATTTTTTCAACTTATATCCCTAACTTATCTTGCTAACAGTTTTACTCAAATTTCGAGGTGGAATACTTGTTGGATGTAAAATTTAATTCCTCATCCAAAGAGTACCCATTTTTCATACTTTGATGGTCATTGCTACACGAAAAATGATAAATACATGAAAAAACATGATTTCAATCAGGTTTTTCATGTATTTCTCATTGTTTGTGTAGCAGGGTCCATTGAAAGTATGAAACATGGGTACTCCTTGGATGAGGAATCAAACTACGCATCCAATGAGTGTTCCCATTTGAAATTTGAGTAAACCCATGTATGGAGATAAGTTTAAAATACAAGTTGAAAAGTAGTTTTTTCTTTTTTACCTCTATAATTTTATGAAGTAACCTAATCTTATTTTATTATTTCCACTATTATTTTATAATTTCCTTAGGAGGCCCATTTTAGACCTCAAAATTCCCCTAATTAAT
The DNA here is from genome assembly GCA_000404065.3 of Pinus taeda. Taxonomy (NCBI): domain Eukaryota; kingdom Viridiplantae; phylum Streptophyta; class Pinopsida; order Pinales; family Pinaceae; genus Pinus; species Pinus taeda. The sequence goes on from APFE031051896.1 coordinate 126,542, forward strand.
CCTAAGACCTGAGACCCAAGTTGTCATATGCTCTTGGCTAAAGGTATCCTCCTAGGAATCATCCCATCAATAGGGTTCCAACTCATAATCTCTCGCCAATCCATCTCATGGGAAGGGTCTAATCCATGAATTCCTACACATGGAATAAGTCTACCATGTTGATGTTGCTCGATGCTCCATTGATGTTTCTCCACCCGATCACCCAACATGATCCATTTGGAGAACTCTACCTTGCTCTCCCTAATGTATAAAAGGTGGGTTGGTAGTGTTGCAAGACCTATCTATGTACTCTTGTAGAGGGATGCTATGGAATTCCCAACTATATTCCTCTTGTTACCTTGTGAGAAACTTGAGATGTTTCTCTACACTAGACAACTTGTTTGTCAACTTAGCACATACCCCTATGAGCTCCTCATTTGTTTTGTTCTCCTGTAATATAGTGTATTGGGCTATCCCGACTCTCTGCTTCAAAATCATAAGATATGTCTTGAAATGTGTGATCTTTCCCTAAAAGTCCTTTACTAGCAATTCTGGTGCCCTACTAAATATCTTTGTACTTGTCTTCACCAGATGCCCCATGACCACAACTTCAAATTGAGTCTTTGATCATCTCTCTGCAAATGGTTCATCCCGCACATTATGTCTATCATGCTCCCCCTCATGATCATGCTCATCATGTCAGCTCTCTATTGTTGGCTCCTCACTTATGTTTTCCTAGCTTCCTTCATCTATGAAGACAATCTGTTGTTCATCTTCTCCAATTGTCGCACATAGATGAACTGGTGGATTGTTATCTATATTTGACTGCTCATATTCTTTATCCCCCTAAAGAACTATGGAATCAGTTGTATAGGAGTCTATCTCATCAATACTATTAGGTATAATTTCCTTATGCACTTTTGAATGCTTGTCATCCTGCAAGTCTCTCTGAATAATATCATGTTGCTACTCACCATCCTGAAAATCAATAAAAAAAACTATAGAATACTTCCCATCATATGAAGGAATCTCCTCTTTTTTTATCCTTGTTGACTCCTTCCTATCACCTTGACGTGGGTGGTTAAACTCCTAATGCCCCTTGTAGATAAATCCTAGTCCTATCCTTCTTAGTTCATTCTTTCTTTAGGTTTTATTTCCTTTGTTTCATGCTTCCTTCATCAATCCTCTTCAGCTCCTTCTTAGTCAACACCCTTCTGAGTAATTTTATGTTTTGTTTGACAAATTTCTCGACAAGATCATATGCCATTGGTGATACAATTATCTCCTTTCTCCACATGGTCAAAATTTTTGATCTTAGTATTTTGCAAATGTCAACATCTCCTTCCAAGAATAGGGACACAATCCTTTTTATGCTTATTTTGACATCTTTTGGGTGAGCTGACGTAATGTTGATGTAAAGTTTCTAGAGAAACTGAAAGATTAAGCCGTCACATTCCAAATTAAACATGCATGTGCCAAAGCTGAATTCTTCCATGAGTTCTAAAATTATGTGCTACTTCTTAAGGGTAGAAGGCTTGATGTTGTTTAACCCTTGAAGGGTTTCCACTATCAACTGCAATATCCCTCTCATGATATCATTATTGAAAGGTGGTAGTGGCAATGTTAAAGCTATGATCCTGCTGAGACAAGAGGCAATTATGAGCCTTACCTCTTCACAGTTATGCTCCCAGAGTCTGGGTTGTATCAGTGCAAGCATAGATAGCTTGGAATCCCAACTAAGTTTCTTCCATTCTGTCTGCCCCACCCTAGACATAAATGTGTCTAATTCCTCCAAATTATGAAGGTCTATTACTAACTTTGTTTGTTACACCTTGGATCTAAGTGCAAGGAGTTTCTTACCTTTTACATCTTCCTTCCATATATCCTTTTATTACTGAAGGATAACATGGAGCTCCCAAGAGAAAGGCTTGTTGTTCTTCTCTTGTCTCTGATCTGTAACTTGTTGCCATTTTTTATCCACAAATTATTGCAGCCCAAAGGACCAGCAGATGTATCACTATGTTGATTCCTGAGGGGTTTCCAAAAGTAAAGTGATGACATTATGACTTGGATCTCAATAATTAGCCTTCCTTCTCTCCTTGACTTTCTTCTTCTCATATTTATTTATTTACACCAAAATCTCCTTTCAAATTTCCCTGTCCGACATAAATTTAAGAAAATTTTCACGGACCTATTTCCCTCCTATTATTATATCCCTTCTGGACTTGGATCTGGTTCGGCTTCCTGGTTCATTTAGGATTTTCCACGTTCCTCCATGACATCCACATTGGCAGCTTACACCTTGGACTGTCTCTACCACTGTCGTGTAGCTTCACAGCATTTCTAACTTCAGATAATGTGTTTTGGTTGTATGTGTAGTGCTCAGCTTAATTAATTAATCTGTTAAAATTGCAACTATTGAGCTAACTCCTAGCTGCACCAAAAAATATATGCACTTGATGATTTGGAGCCACATTCCAAACCTAATTAAGAATACAATGATCCCTAATATTGAATAGGTTATTTGTGGTGGGCCGAGGCATGAGACAGAGGGGTTTTCTAAAGGAAATCAATTTTTATTAAAAGAGGAAAAGGTCTCTCAATACATATGGATTGTGTCAACCACAGAATATATTGGTCAACCCATGGGTGACCTTATGAACGATAGCTCTAATTCAATATCAACAAAATAAGAATCACCTTCCATGTATCATGGGCAAATGACGTATAGTGAATGGCCTCAACGATTATGTTGGCCTTTGTAAAGGTTCCAGTGAACATTGAATCCTTAGAAATCTACGCTTGAAGCTTATTGAGCCACAACCCATGATCCCATGGTGTCTGCAACCTCCCACCAGTTCCACATCCCATGTTATCTATGAGGTGTTATGTTGGCGCAGCCTCTATCCACGTCCCCACATGATCCTTCTTGTCTTGTCGATTCATATCCCTAATGTGAAATCTCGATCTCCTAGGTTCCATGTGATTCGTAGTTAGTGCTACGCCTTTCTATGGTGGGCTCAGTGATGGACCAGTGAGATTTGAATGGACTAGCGACCTTTTGAGGAGCACTTCTCCTATGATATACTGGTTCCTCTAGACAAAACTTCTCCAGGAATCCTTATCTCGATTGTTGATTCGTCGAATATTCGACAATTAGATGGAAATGTGTGCAATCAATTACTTGACCGTGCCCATCTCTATCTGATTGTTGAATATTCAGCGAATTAGCAATCGATATAAGCTTAGGGCACTTCTCCTATGATATACTAGTGCCTCTGGACACTTAGAGATTGGCTTCCCCCCCTTTTTTCTATATTTTCTCATGTAGTTGGGATCAACAATACCACGGTATACCTAGCATCCACCCCTTGATGTGCGTGGATCCCTTGACTGTGCTCCTAATTGTACTGTGTCAATTATATGATTCATGGCCCTACCCACGAAACAGCGGCCTCAGCTGCATCGCTCGGCCTCTTCTACAATGAATATAAGATTCGCATCCCTACCCATGGAACAACGACCTTTCCTGTTAGAATAACCCGCACTCACTCTTGAATGCTCTGTGCCACACTACCAGGCTCTGAAGTTGGTTGTGCAGTATTTGTCAACCCTGTTGGCCTTCCCTACTACTCAATAGCACTCGGTGTTTGCACACCCTGTGCCTTTGGTGCTCCATAGTCCTGGAACTTCTTTGTAACTGGTCTCTCGGCCCTTTGATGCCTTCGAATGATGAAAATGTCACTAAAAATCAGGAGGGACCCTCGTCTCTTACACAATAGAATTTGTATGGTCATATTTCCTCGGCTCTATGTTTTGTGCGATGGATATGTGTGGTTGTTAGAAATTGTACTTACTCCAATAGAAGGAGATGGCTAAAATTAGAGAGTCATAACTAAGCGTTGAGTCAAGTCGAGTGATGGATGAAGTGTTAAGTTCATTCCATATTTAGATTGTGAGTTAATTGAGTTAAGTGTGTGTCCATGTCAAGTTAATTTAGGAAAGTCACTACTTGGAAAAGGTTAAATACCCTTCACCCGGTTCATTGTAAGTATCAAGTTTTGTGTGATCAATAGAAGAGCCACAGCTCATGTGATTTGTGTGTGAATTTATGTTTTGTCTCCTCTATCTTTCCAATAAATTGATATCAGAACGAGGTTACAAAGAACCAGGGGAGAACAAATCAACAATAATTTGTGAGAGAGAGGAGAGATATTTTTTCCTCTTGTTTAAGCTATAACGCACCGTGCATATTGTATACACGGCATTATAATGCACAAGGGCTCAACAAAAAGCTGTATTAACTGTTGTGGACTTATCGTTTCTTCACAACACGCGAGGTCCCTGAATTTTCAGTGCGTTAGAGTACTAACGTGGGCCTTCTTACAATGGGAAGTGATATTACGCAGCCTGAATACATCACAAGGTGCATAATCTTCATAAAAGGTATGAATATTTAGATATATGGTGAAAAGTTTATTTCCCATGGTTTGTTTATATACGTTGAGTGGAAAACTCCTTGATTAAAAATGGCACGAGTATTTGTGGAGTCACGTGGTGAGAGTTGACTCAAGAAATGTTGTTGGAGTCACGTGGTAAAGCTTTTCATATAGTGTTTAGGGACTTTATATAGTGTGAGTTATTTATAAAAAGTAAAATCTTTTTATTAAAAGTCGCATGTTGCATGGTATAAAGGTTTATAAAAGATTTTTTGGGATTTTTTAAAAGTTTTCTTTGGTAGAGATTTATGAAGAAGGGTTTTTCAAGAGAATAAAAAATGAAAAGGGTTTTAATTGACAATAAAATTTAGGGTTTTCTAAAGTTCGTGAGTCTACAATTTTTTTGGTTTTTTGTCAAGCATGACAGTGTTTTGGGTGAATATTGTGCCTTACGGGGTGCATATTCAAAATCATATTTTTTTCGAGGGTGATATGGAAGACAAACTCATGAAATCAGCAAAGCAACTATAAATAAAGGAATGATAACAATCATGGGTCGCAAAGCGCAACTGAAGAAGACTAAGAAAAGGAATCGAAGAAGAGGCAAATATTGTTGCCATGTTTAGAAAGATTCAGGCTGCATCTGAGGAACTCAGAAGCATAGCAATAGACGAAGAAGAATTTGGTGCAAGGGGAGTGACATGGAGCAACAGGTTATGTTGCAATCAAAGAAGTAAGCCGCATATATGAGACTAGATGAGCAAGACCCTGAGAGGAAAACAGAGCTTGGAGAATCCCACTCAAAAGTGGATGATGTTTGTCAAGACCATAAAATTGAAACCCATTGTGCAAGCATGCATATGGATGAAGAAGATGCAACAAATATTATAGAGAGAGAAGCAGGAGCCTCTGTATGTGAAGCAGAGCAAGAGCATATAAATGCTCAAGGAATCCACTGTAACGTGGATGATGCAGATGATGGTGAATCCCACTATGATGAGACACATGTGGATGATGACAACAAATTTAGATGTGAATTGGTGAATTCAACCATAGCTAATGGATTTAGTGAAGTTGAAATCTTCAATGACCACTTGCATGCTTGGATATCCCACCATACTGTGGATGAACATTATGTTGATGATATGTGTGATTTCTTTTTTGAAACAGAGATGGATTGTGACAATATGGTAAGCACAATGTTTGATGAAACATCGAAGCTTAAATCTACCACTGTAGTAGCAAGATATGAAGCAGTATGTCATCTAGCAACAATTGATGATCAAGAACAGGATAAAGTGATCAAAGAGTTTTTGATGATAATATCCACCAACAACATAATAGTGGAAGACAACCTTCATGCAGTTGAAAATAAGGCAGATGTAGAGTAGGAAGCTCTCACTTAAGAGAGTCATATTAAAGATGTTTTTAACATTCTTTTTTAATATGCAGGTGTTCAAAATAACTTGGGAACAGAAGTTGAAAGCAAGGTTGTTAATAAATTTGATGCATATTTGAAGCTCATTGAAGAATGGATTCACAAACCAATAAAACAAATGGAAGCGAGTCTTAAAGCCACAACTAGAATAAAAGAATTGAATGAAATGGTGAATAATGATTTTGAGTGTGCAGATTATAGGAAAAAAGCATCTTGTTGGTACCATTTCATTGCCATCCTTTTCTTCTAGAAATCTATCATTTGTCTATCTTTTTCTGCCATAAGCCCCTCATAGTCCTTTGAAATTGATTAATCAAAGCATTATAGTTGTTAATTTACATTAAATTTAATTTGTGAATTTTTTATGTTAAAAAATAGAAATTTTCAGCAAAAATTATAGGATGTCATGACTTCCTGTAAATGGTTTATGATATGACACGTGGCATGGTAGGAAAATCAAAACAAAGGATAGGAACGTGATCTGAAATGTACATACATGGTGAAAGATCTATTCAACAACGAATCTAAAGCTCCTGGATACATGGTCAATGTTGGTCAAACCCAACCTTTTTGGTCACAAAGGTAGCAACAAGCCAGAGTTTCCCAAACTGATTTCGTTTTGCTTTGGAAATCAGTTAAGATTAGAAAAGACAAAAATCACTCTTTTTGTAAAAGCAGAAACATCTGCATAATGTATGTACATTTGATTATAGAGGGAAAGTTAGTGAATACAGGATAGGAGACAAGCAAATAAAAGACTGCGTATTGTATTGTCCAGAACGGTTGTTATTCTTGTGTATTGTTTCCAGAACATTTTTCTTGCATGTGATTTCGATTTCCAGAACTTAATTACAGGCATCGTTTTACCATTATAGTGCTTATGCGTTAACGTTTTCATCACTTGAAGTTTCCTAAGTGTGCCATTGAAGCGTGGACGGGCCCTACGTGGAGATTGGTATACTTTTATTTTCATTTCCATACCGTTTTCGAATCTGAATAGCGTGAATAGCGTTTAATGTTATTTTCTTGCCTGTGAGTTTATTGATTTGATTAGAAGTTCTTGCAAATAATATTCATGGTGATAGCTTGAGAATTTGATTGCTAGATCATTGAACAATATCTTGTAAAAGATCTGATCGATCATTAGATTTCGAAGTATCTCTGTGGACTCTTTTTTCATGCATTTAAAATTTCAGTGTGCTTAAAAAGAGCTTTTGGTTTTCATGAATACTTAGTGTGTTAGCTGGAAAGAGATTTTGTGAATGATATCCCTGTAAGAGGTTGAAAACTCAGACTAGTAACACACTGTTTATTTAGAACGGTTAGATAAATTAGATGATCTGAGTGTTAAGGTGTGAGAGGAAACATATTTCAGTCTCCTGTAAAGGAGTGTTGTAGCCTGTCGCAGTAGACACTTAGTTAGGTAGATGAGAGATCCTTTTATGTCTATAGACTTTAGACATGTGCCTCTAAGTTTACCTACCTTGGTTGATATTAAATCTAGTCTAATCTAGCACCCTAGATTGGCCACTACATTTTGGCGCTGTTGCCGCAGTTAGAGGATTTCGGAAAAAAAAAAAAAAAAAAAAAAAAAAAAAAAAAAAAAAAAAAACATAGATTTGATTTTAATTATCATTTTAGAAATCATGTTTGCTTATGCCTAGATCTAGAGATAATAAAGGTAGATTCATAAAACCCCCCCATCCAAAAACTAACCTACCACCAGGAGTAGACCCTTTAGGAAAAATTGAACACACAACATCAGCTGAGGAAGTCACCATACAAAAATTAGAGGATAAACACAAATCAGGCCAAAGACTTACACTTATTTAGAGACAAATCCTATTGGCACACGAATCACAGAAGAAGCATCTCCCTGAATCCTCTACAAAAAGAGAAAGTAGAAAAATAACTCAACAATCTCTAGAACAACTCTTTGAAACAAGTGACACTGAACAAGCAATTAAATCACCAGAGGAATCTATAAAAATGGCCAAGGAAGGAGGAGGATCAGCAAGAAGGCCCACTCCTGAACAACAAAAAGATCAAAGAGAGGAGGAAGAGTCAACCTTTAAATTTCCTATTCACGAACCAGAAGACAATCATGATGAGGAAATAAAAATGAAAAACATACCGCCTTCTATGTTACCAAAATTTTATGGCATGGCTTTAGAAGATCCAGATTCATTCTTGTTTGAGTTTGACATTGTATGTCGAACATATGGTTACACAGATGATGCCCATAGGCTTATACTCTTCTCAACAACATTAAAAGCATCAGCACTAAGATGGTTCATGGGACTTGGTGAGCATGAAATCACTGATTGGGATGACGTGAGAAGAATATTCCTAAAGAAATACCAACCTTATTGTAGATCGAAAGATTCTTAAGATGATATCTTTAGGATGAATCAACAAGAGGATGAAAATCTAGAGGAGTACTTGGAACGATTTGCTTACAATTTACAAAAATCAAAACATCGATCCATGACTCTTGATCTCATTCGAACAATATTTTTGAAGGGCGTTCGAGAGGAATAATTAGATGATCTTAATTTGATGAGCAAAGGTGATATTTCCACCTTACCTTTCGAAGCAATTGCTGATTTATGTGAAAATTATTCTAGGAGAAGAGCCAAAATTGGAAAAAGAGCCATATCATCCAAAGCCACAAAATCTTCTTCAGCAAGTGTCACAAGAGCTGAAATAGGAAAAATTTGTTTAGAGGAATTCAAAACAGATCTCCTTGAAGTACCTTAGTAACTCAATATTGACACTCTTCAAAGCTAAGAAAAGACAAGAAGAGGAAGATCAAATGATGGCTGTCTTTTGTCCAAAATGCCGAAAGAAACATGCCTTAAAAGACCACCCATTAGAAAACATTCAAGTTTGTGCCTTTTGTACTAAAAATCATGATATATTTCATTGCTCTAAAGTCAAGATTTTGCAGAATTGTAATGTGGCAGCCAACACAGATATGGAGAATGTGTATTTCATGGGCGCAAAGAGACCATGGCAGCGAAGACCTCCACCTCAAGGTATGTTCCCAAACCAGAATTTGCAATTTCCTGCACATGATCATATGTATGCTCAAAATTAGTGGAATGTACCCATGCCATGGCAGCACCAAAATTACCCACAATAACAATGGATACCATCTCAGCAATACTCTCAACAATATCAACCATATCCTCAACCATACCAACCATATTCGCAGCCATATCAACAATATCATCAGCCATATTTGCCATATCCTCAACCATATCAGCAATTTCCTTAGCAGCAAGTTGTTGACCCACATCAACCCCAACCCACTCAACAAGCATTGCCTGCTCCTCCACCAATAAATCCACCACAATTACAACTTCCATCTAACCAACAACCTCCTAGACCTACTCAAATCCCTGCTCAACATGTACCAAATCCAAATAACAGAGCAGAGAGACTAGCTTATAATGTAGATGAGAGACCATCATATCCCACATTACCTTTGCAAAATATCAATTTGAGGTCTGGTAAGGTACTTCACAAAGAATCTCCAATAGCTGATAAACAAGAAGAAATCAAAGAAAATGAAAATGAAACTCCAATTCAAAGGAAACAAAATGATGACATAAAAAATAAACAAATGCAACAGTTGCATCCACCACCTTTTCCAGACAGATTGGTCCAAACAAAACTTCCCATGTCTATACCACAGTTTGATGTTCTAGATGAGCTAAAGAATAACTATATAAAAATTCCACTACTACAAGCCATAAAATACATTCCCATATATACTAAAGCCATCAAAGAACCGTGGCTTAAGAAGCCTACCAGGAAAAGAGTTGATCCACAAACTATTCATGTTATTGGACATTTAGCTGGCCTTATGACAAACACCATTTCAATGGAAAAGTATGTTAATCCTGGTATTCCCAGAGTCACTACAATCATTAACAACATACATATTCCAAACACCTTAATTGACCTTGGGGCTGCAATAAATGCGATGACTCTTGAAACAATGAAAACACTCCAACTCACAAACTTGCAGCACACAAAAATTGTTCTAGAACTTGGTGATAGGTCTAAAGTGATTCCTGAAGGGATTTTGGAGGACATAATTGTTTCACTGGACTCTTGGGAGTATCCGGTGGACTTTTTAGTTCTTCAACCAAAATCCAATTTAAGAGGACACCCTATCATCCTTGGTAGACCATGGTTAGCAACTGCTGATGCATTCATAGGATGTAGATCGGGTAAGATGATCAGTTCACGAGGAACTGAAAGAAAACAACTCACTCTTTACCCATCAACACAATCACCAATAGTAGCACACAATTTATGGCTTGATGATAAATACAATGATAAGGCAGAAGTTCAATTTGTTTTCAGCATCAACCAAATCTATGATTTTCAAGAACATAATAATGATGATTTGGTAGAATTTTTTCTTTCTCAACCTGATGTTTCCGAAGAATTGAGAAATTACCAATACGATGCTGCAGATGAACTTTTGGCACAAAATTTTTAGGAAAAATGCACCATGCATTCCTTGCAAACAACATTTCAGAACATTTTTCCTATACAATCTATCACAAACACACAGAGCAAAACCATAGAGATTAGTCCAGGAAAAACTTTGAATATTGGCACTCACCTAGACTCATCTCAGGAGGAAAAATTGATTCAATTATTGAGAAAATACCAGAAAGCATTTGCTTGGGACTACACCGATATGCACAGAATTCACCCTGAAACATGCACTCAACATATTTATATAGATAGTAATATCAAACCAGTGAGGCAACCGCAGAGACGAATGAAACCCATGCTTCAGGATATTGTTAAAGAGGAATTACAAAAACTGTTGAAAGTCAACCTTATCTATCCTATCTCTGACAGTCAGTGGGTATCGCCATTGGTTGTAGTGCCCAAGAAAAATGGTAAGTGGAGGATTTGTGTTGATTATAGACAATTGGACAATGCAACCCTCAAAGATTATTTCCCACTACCATTTATTGACCAAGTGCTAGACACATTAGCTGGGAAATCATCATTCTCTTTTCTTGATGGTTTCAGTGGCTACAACCAGATCAGGATAGTCTTAGAGGACCAAGACAAAACCACTTTTACTTGTCCTTGGGGCACTTATGCTTATAATGTTTTACCATTTGGACTTTGCAATGCTCCAAATACATTTCAGAGAGTTGTATTAGCTATTTTTGCTGATTTAGTTCATGATTGTGTTGAAGTTTACATGGATGATTTTTCAGCGTATGGTAATTCATTTGAGCATGCATTAGAGAATCTTGAAAATGTTTTGAAGAGATGTATTGAAGCTAATCTGTCCCTGAGCAATGAAAAGTGTTTTATGATGTTGAATGAAGGGATAGTATTAGGTCACTATATTTCTTCTTAAGGCATTAAAATTGATCAATCAAAAATCCAGATCATTGTCAATTTGCCAATTTCGAAGACTCAAAAAGAGGTAAGACGTTTTCTCAGGTATGCAAGCTATTACAGAAAGTTTATTGAACATTTTAGTAAAATAGCTTTACCTTTGTTTAAGCTTCTAGCAAAAGATACACCTTTCAACTGGAATGAGAATTGTCAGCAAGCTTTTGAAACACTCAAAGAAAAATTATCAACCACACCAATCTTAAAAGGACCTAACTGGACCCTACCATTTCACATCTTTACAGATGCATCTGATACTGCAGTAGGTGCCTCATTAGGCCAAAAAGAGGAGCCTTTCAATTATGCCATCTATTTCATTAGCAAAAATCTAACACCTGCCGAATTAAACTACACAGTCACTGAAAAAGAAATGCTTGCCATCATACATGCTGTGAATAAATTCTGACATTATATAACTAGTTATGAGGTTTTTGTACATACTGACCATTCTGCCATCAAGTATTTAATAAATAAACCAATCACTAATGGCAGAGTTACCATATGGCTATTATTATTACAGGAATTTAATATTACAGTGTTAGATAGACCAGGCAAGGAGAATAAGGTGGCAGATTTTCTTTCTAGATTGCGAAATCCAAGTGAGGTTGTTCTGGTTGAAGATTCTTTTCCAGATGAGAATTTATTTGCAATTTCAATAGTGAATCCTTGGTATGCTGACTTAGCCAATTATTTGTCCACAGGAAAAACACCTCCATATTTTACTTCCAAGGAAAAGAAGAGGTTGATAAAACAAAGTGCTAGATATTCATGGGTTAATGGAGATTTATTTTACACCGGTTATGATATGATTATTAGACGATGTGTAAGAAATGATGAAATAATTGATACTTTAAAATATTTCCATGATGAACCGTGTGGTGGGAATTTTGCAGCCAAAAGAACAACGTTCAAGATTCTTAGTCTTGGATACTATTGGCCATCTATTTTTAAGGATTCCAAGAAGTATGTAAAAAGTTGTGATAGTTGTCAAAGAATGGGCAGACCAACAGCTACAGATGAAATGCCACTTCAGCCTCAAGTACATTTAGAGCCATTTGAAAAATGGGCTTTAGATTTTGTCAGACCCATCAATCCAACTTCCAAAGGCAAAAAGTACATCCTAGTATGTACTGATTACGTGACCAAATGGGCTGAAGCAAAAGCACTAGTCCAGGCAACTGAACAAACAATGGTAAACTTCCTTTTTGAAGATATTTTTGTAAGGTATGGAGTACCAAGGGAGATTGTGACAGATCAAGGTACTCAGTTTACTTCAAAGTTGGTCCAAGACATCACAGAAAAATATAAAATCAAGCACAGGAAAAGTACACCTTACCATCCATAGGCCAATGAACAGGTGGAATCTACAAATAAAACATTGGAAGGAATTATCACTAAGACAATAGCAATGAACAGAAAGAATTGGGAACAGAAGCTCAAAGATGCACTTTGGGCTTGCAGAATCACATGGAAAAACACTACAGGATTTACACCATATCAGTTGGTGTATGGAAAAGAGGTAATGCTTCCTATTGAATTTCAAATACATACTTATAAGATGGCTGCAAATTTAGGAATTGATCTCAATGAAGCCCAACAAGAGAGAATTCAGCAATTGAACCAGTTAGATGAAATGAGGCAGCAAGCAGAGGAGACAACAATCCTAATGCAGAAACAAAGGAAGCAGTGGCATGATGCACACATTAAAAAGAAACAGTTCAAAGAAGGAGATTGGGCTTTACTTTTTGACTCTAAATTCAGAGATCATAAAGCCAAATTTACAACACACTGGATGGGCCCATATGAAATAGTTCAAGTTTATGAAAATGGATCAATCAAGCTTACTACCATTGATGGAGAAGGCAACACCTTTCTTGTCAATGGACATAGGTTAAAACTCTATCATAAGCCCATCAACAAGGAGGATTTTATTCACACTGTATCTCAACAAAGGGAGCTTGAGATATTGCAGCCTTCAGCTGTAATATCTCTACCTTAGTTCATTCAATTTCATTTTTTATTTTAAACACAAAAAAAATGCAAAATCACCAAACTTCAAATAATAATAATAATAATAATGGTTTAGATGTGAAAACCAGACTCTGGCACACTCTAACCTAGAATTCTTACTAGAAACCAATCCTTTGGCTGGTAAGAATTCCTTGTTCTACTTGTTTACTGTTTTTTCATCACTTCAATAATGACTTGAGGACAAGTCAAAGCTTTAGTGGGGGAGAAGAATCAACATTTTGTTTTTCCTATCTCATCTCCTCATTTTTAAATCCTCAAGGAATTTGTTTCAGTAATTCAGTATTTCAATAAAAGACATTTCAAGGAATTTGTTCAATAATTCAGTATTTCAATAAAAGCGTTGTTTTTGTTCTAATCAGTGGGACCTGTTCAAGCAATATGCAGTGGGACCTGTTCAGAAGACTATGCCAACATTACCAATATCAGAGGGACTTGTTGTCAACATCACCAATATCAGAGGGACCTATTAAAGACTGCATTCAAGATACATCAGGCTACTTCAACAAAGTTTTCAAAGGTTTCTTATCATCAGAATTATAATCAAGGCTACATCAACACCAAGGATAAAATAAGCTTCACAAGCATGGTTCTTCAAAGTTCTTCAGAGTTCTTCAGATTTTAAAGGGACCTGTTATATTCAATTTTCTTTCCAGGGACCTGTTTTAGACAATGAAGATCAGTCATACCTATACAAACATATCAGTCATACCTGTGCATGCCAAATCAACATTTTGTCAACCAACAAGTGTAATGTATTGTTGAAATTTTTATTTTTAACATTTAAAATTCTTAAATTATTTGTGTTAAAAATGATAATTATGATTGCTTGTTATCAATTTCAAAAACCCCTATACCCATCACCCTTGTAATATTCCTAACTACTCACCTCATTATCACTCTGCTATCATTTCTTATCACACCTTAGCCTATTGCCATATTCCTACTACGCTCTTCAAACCTTTTCATACACCACTCTTCAAACTTTGTCATCAACTCATCATTTTTAAATCGGCCAAGTACCAACAATTAGTGGACAAGTCCGTTCAATGGAAAGACAAGTGTTCTTTTGACCCAAGTCGGCTCATGAAATATATATCCGTTATCATCATAAGATTTGTATATGGCATCCTCATGATTATACCTATGTAAATCAGTACTGCTCCTTTGTACTCTGCATTACACCATAGCAATTGGATGAAGGTCGGCTATTAAGTTTTCATTTTATAAAACTCTGAGTTCATAAAGTGCATTGTCGTGTTAGTGTTCAGACTCTGAGTTTCTCAAAGAGGGCTAAGATAGTAAGTGCTACAAAGGGAGAGAATAACAGACAGGCTTACCACAAGTTTTTACTTCCTCCCATAAATCGAGGATGTTAACCAGGTCGCTCGCTCAAGCAATTAAAGAAGGAAACCCTGAGAATCGAGGGCATTACCAGGTCAGCTCAGTGGAACGAAGGAAAAGAGGTAACAAATTGAAAAACCCTGATTGAATTGTTAAGCATAAGCAAAAGGGTTAGAATAGAGATTTTTAACAAAATGACCAATAGAGCAGAGCCTGAAAAATTTGATAGTTCACAATATCATGAAGACTGTGTCACGATTTTAAGGGAAAAACACTAGTTGTCTTTTCTAGAGAAATTCAATGGAAATAATGAAGAGGTTACAAAGCAATTTGCATTTTCCTTCAATGGAGAGAAAGCTTTAATAGGAAATTTCTCTTTTAGAATTTTGGAGGATACCATAGAAAAAACATTGGGAATCAGTCCAGAAGGGGAAAAGTATTTCAAAACCAAACAATTTAGAGAAAAATCATGGACTCAGTTTATGTCTAGGTCAAGGGTTTCCTCTGTCAATTGGAAAAAGGGTGTTCCCAGAAGCTGGCTAATTCACCCATGGGACGAAATGGTATACATTATTCAAAAATTTGTTACATGTGAAGGACGTTACAGTATAGTATACCTATATCACATCAAACATCTGTTGCACTTAAAAGGTCAATGCACTATCAGTCTGCCTTATTTTCTCTTACAGAGTTTGACTAAAATGTTGAAGACCATTCAGAAACAAAAGGGTAATGAAGATAAGAGTTTGTATCATTTTGGGTTGATCAAAATTCTAATTGAATTTGAGTTGCAGAGGAGAGGAAGAACATGGAAAGAATTTTTGATTGCTAATCAAATTAAAATTGGAGAAGATGAACAGGAACAACAAGAACGCACAGAGTTTATGTTTGATATTGATGAAGAAATCCCTGAGCGTAAGTCAAGCAATGTTCCTCAACCTAGCAGTAGTGTAAGGACAAGAAGGATGAGGCAAGAAGCTGCCAAGAAAATTGAAAAAGATAACATCTTCACTACTTATACGAGAAGATCAAGGAGAATACAAAGGAATCAAACACAAGATGATGCACCAATGGAAATTGAAAGCAGTGCTTATTCACAACGAGAACAGGAAGCAAAAATGGAAATCGAGAGTAACAAGGGAGAAAGGAAAGAGCCAACACCTACAAACAAGAAACAAAGAAGGTTAGAGAAATAGATTGAAGAGCTAAAAGAGGAATTGATGGAAGCAAATATGTTAGAGAAGGTCATAAAGAAGGAAAATGAAATGTTGAGAGCTCAGAGCAAGAAGATTTAGCAGAAAAATGAGAAACTGAAGAAGCAAATCAAAGAACTTAAGACTGATCAAACTGAAATGTGCAAATGGGCGACAAAATGGTACACTCAGAAAAAAGTTCTCAAAGAAAAATATAAGAATCTGAAACATGAGTTCCAAGTTCAGAAAAATGCCCAAGTTCAGAAGAATATAGATGTATTGCTACAAGCGGCAGAGGCACAAGCATGAACATAATATAAAGGGAGCACATCAAGATTAGCATGAGGACATGCTAAATCATTGAGTTTGGGGGAGATGTTGGTACTATTTTATTGCCATTCTTTTCTTCTAAAAATCCATCATTTATCTATCATTTTCCTCCATTAACCCCTCATAGTCCATTGAAATTGATTAATGAAGCATTATAAATTGTTATTTTACATTAAATTTAATTTATGAATTTTCTATGTTAAAAATTGGAAATTTTCAACAAAATTACAGGATGTCATGACTACTTGTAATTGGTTTATGTTGTGACACGTGGCATGGTAGGACAATCAAAACAGAGGATAAGGATGTGATCTAGGATGTACATACATGGTGGAGAATCTATTCAGCATCGAATCTGGAGCTCCTGGATACATGGTCAATGCTGGTCAAACCCAACCTTTTTGGTTGTAAAAGCAACAAAAAGCTAAAGTTACCTAAACTGATTTCGTTTTGTTTTAGAAATCAGTTAGGATTAGAAAAAACAAAAATAGCCTTTTTGATTGTAAAAGCAGAAACATCTGAAGCGATAATGTATGTACATTTGATTGTAAAGTTTCAGGAATGCTAGGGAAGAAAGGATATCAAGGGGAGCAAACGGAAGACTGCGTGTTGTATTTTAGAACTCTGTTTTGCATGTAATTAATTTCCAGAACTTAATCACAGGCAGCGTTTCATCAATTCTAGTGTTTATGTGTTAACGTTTTCATCATCTGAAGTTTTCTAAGTGTGCCATCAACGCGTGGACGGGTCCTACGTGAAGATTGGTATATTTTCGTTTCATTTTCATGGCCATTAGCCTTCAGATCTGAATAGCGTTTGATGTTATTTCATTGCTTATGAGTTGATCAGTTTGATTAGAAGTTCTTGTGATTGTCTTCTTATGATTCATGGTGATAGCTTGAAAATTCAATTGTCAAATTATTGAATCAGACCTTGTAAAAGGATTAATTGAACATTGAATTTCACAGTATTTATATGGACTCTGTTTTCATGCTTTTGAGTTTTAGTATGCTTAAAAGAGTTTTTGGTTTGCATGAATTTGATTTCTAGTATGCTTAGTGTGTTATCTAGAAAGATTATTTGAGAATTATATCCTTGTAAGAGGATTAAGAACTCAGACTAGTAACACTCTGTTTTAGAGCAGCTAATTAAATTAGAGGATATAAGTGTTCAAATTGTGAAAGGAAACATATTCCAATCTCTTGTAAAAGAGTGTTGTAGCCTGTCACAGTAGACACTTATTTAGGTAGATGAGATCCTTTTAGGTCTATAAATTTTAGACACGTGCCTCTAAATTTACCTACCTGGTTGACATTAAATTTAGTCTAATCTAGACCCCTGGATTGGTCACTACTCATACTGATTCAAGTTGGATGTTTTTTGTTTCTGGAGTTGTTGTAGCAACAACACTAGAGAGAAGTGTTGCATGCAAAACATTCCGAAGGTTCAGGATCAAGATCGAGTTGAATTCCTTTCTTGTTGAGAGGGAGTGTTGAAAATAGCAACAAGAAATGATAAAAATAGAATCCAAAAATTCCAGTTTAATTTGTCCTTGAATTAAACTGAGAATTAAAATCGAATTTTATTCTCATAGCAACTAGTAATAGTTAACTAGAGTGAGTTGACTTACTTAACTTAGGAATTTTGAGTTGGAAGTCTTTCTGAAGTCATGTATATGTTCTCCCTATATTATAGGGGTCTGTGATGAGTTAAGTATGGATTGTAATTAGTTAACTCATTTTACTGAGTTAATTCTAGTTAAATTAGTTCCAAACTGTTTGAGCAACTAATAGTTAGTCAATAGTTAGATGATGCATTAGTGCACTCAACTAGTGCTACTCCAGCTAACTGAAGATTCCCTTATCAGAAACTCATGCATGTCGATTCTGAGAAAGACCCAGTTGAGAATAGAGTGCAAGGACAATGTACTATTTGTTGCATAAGTTTTTGAGTTGTACTGATAGTGCATGAAATCAGGAACTGATCCTTGAAGGGACTACGCAGTTTTGGATGAGTAATTTCCCTTTAAATATGAGCTAATTTGCTCAGGAATTGTGCAAAGAATTAGAAGCTTGGAGGCTTGGAAATTTGGCTAAGTATTGGCCAAAGGTGGTCATCATGCGGAGGATAGCAAATACTTGTGCAGGTTAAGTTCAAGGTTGAGCATAGCATATTGTATTTATCCAAATTCTTTGACCAAGGGCGCAAGGAAATAGGGACTTGGAGAGCTGGTGAATTGGCTAAGTATTGGCCTAGTGCTTACTTATGAGTTGGAGATTGAATTTATTGAGTGTTGGGATTGTTTTTCAGAGAAAAAGCATTGTAATTTCATCTTGATTTTGCGGATTAAGACAAAATAGATAGCGGGGTTTTGAGCTATGGCTTTCCCTAGATATTTATTGTGTTATGTGCCTTTGATTCTCTTCCTCTATTGAGTATTGTTTGCTCGATGTTTATGGGCTTCCATTGTAAATAGTAGAGGTAGATTCTTGTCTCTTGCTTTAGCAAATTGCATTAACTTGTGAATCTACAAGATTTTCTACACATCATGAAAGTCATCTGAGGCATAAGAGAAGAATAACAGGGCAAGAAGATGGTTAGGTTTCTTTGAGGATGAGCAACAATTTCAGTAGGGGGGTATGATGGGCCTCGAAAACAGACACAAATTAAGGCCCATCTAGCCTTTCTTAGGAAATTAAAGCCTATATTAAACCTCTCATTCTACACTTAATAATGTTTTCTTTGCTTTAATATGTTCTTAGGAAGGTTTAGAGATGATTTCATATTATGTGTCTAATATTATTTATTTTTGAAGAATATTGTGAGAATATTGGGTAGATTATGAAGATTTGGAGGAAGAAATAATCTAGTGACTTGCTCCCTATTACATGAGGATAATTTTTGGATAATAAATGAAAAAAATATCGTGAAATTATTGACAAATTTTGGAGCTCCAGTGACTGAGAAAATCTAGGAATGTGTTTCGTGTAATTTAATCCAAATTCTTAGTGTTGGGAACCAGATTCACTATTTGAGGGATTTTGGAGCGGAAAGATTTCTCCTTCCAAGGAGAATGCTTTCTCATTAGTTTGTATAAGTACCAATTCGAATTTACCTCTAGGGGCAAATTTTTTTTAGTCTTCTTGTGGATAAACCTTGTCCTTTGGCAGCTCCACTTTCATTTCTAGCAGGGATATACTTGGATTGATTCAAATAATGAAGTTTGGTGATATTTTTAGCTTCTAAAGCTTGGTTTACTTCATAGGAATCTGAGTTTTCTTGGGCTTGGCCATCCCAGGATCCTCAGATCCCTCTTTTATAATTTATTTCTTTCCTTTGAATCTCTTTTTCACTTGCATCTCTTATTTCTGCACTTATTATTCACGCTTCTCTTGTTGTAGGTTACATTGATTAATTGATTGAAGTGAGTTGTTTTACAGGTTATTTATAGATTCACAAGGATGATGCATATTTATAATAGCTTTGAAAAGTCATATTCATCATTGAGCTACTTGGATTGGTTTACTAGTTCACAAATCTAGAATTTCTTGAAGTCCTTTGTAGCAAAATACTAGTAATTTTCTGCTATTTTTTAAAACATTTTAATGAGATTCATTTGAGTTTATTCCACTTGCATTGGGTCATACAAGCATTCAATTTAATAACAAAATTCACCCCATAGAATTTTCACTTGGTTAGGTTAGGCATTTGGTAGGTTAACTAGCTCACTAGTTCTTGAATTTCCATTTCTTAGAGTAGCAATTTTTTGTTATTTTTTAGCACATCTTAATAGGAGTATTTTGGAGTGATTCCACTTGGAATGGAGTTCTAAGGCATCCTACTTAATAAAAAAAATTCCCATCCCATTTGCATTTTATTTACTTAGGTGTTCGACAAGTTATCTCCTCTTGTAGCAAAACAAGGCCTCTTGTAGCACCTCCTATAGCACGTGTAAACTTGGCCATTTTTGCTCCAAAAGCTTGGTTTTTGTCTCTTAGGCTTGAATAATGATCCCTAGGCTCTAAATCCATAATTTGGGAAGAGTAAACAACACTTAGGACATACCTTTTTACAAAGTAGATTAGGCTTATTTTCTTGAATTCATGATTTTAAGATTTCGATTACAGTTGTTCTTACATAGGATTAGTTTATTTTCAAGGAAAATTTTACATCCGTCAATTAGGCTAGTGTTTTATCTCATGATATTCACTTCATTACATCAGATCAACGAAAGAAGGACACATTCAATGTTTCACATATAGTGCCGACATCTCTTAAGTTTGTACAAACCTCGAGTTGATAATTTAAGTTGGTAGCCTTAAACATTCTTGTTGCAATACTGGGGATCTTCAACTGCTTTATTTAGATACATATTAACAAGGTAATTTTTGAATTTTAGAGATCATTTAAACATATATTAGTGAGATAAATTAAAGGGAAAGGAGAGAATTATCTTTTTCTTCTAGGTGATTTAGGGTAAAAGCCCTATCACCAGGCTATGCCTACTTGAAGATCTCATTTGTAATAAGAGTCTATAGAAGATCTCATTTGTAAGAAGACGGTGTTTGAATAAATGTTATGTTAATCTAATAGTTTTAGTAAGTTTCTAGGTAATGAAAACACATGCTTTTACATTATTATTTTTTAGGTTGATGCATTGGGTTATGGGACTCTTGGTCTAAAAAGGAAATTCAAGTACTCAATAATTGATGCATTGGGTTATGGGACTCTTGGTCTAAAAGGAAATTCAAGTACTCAATAATTGATGCATTGGGTTATGGGACCCTTGGTCTAAAAAGGAAATTCAAGTACTCAATAATTGATGCATAAAGGGATAAGATTAATTCTCTTTATTATCTCTTCCGTTGCATTTGGGTTTTGGTCGAACTCAAATTAGTTTGGGTTTGACCAAAAAAAATTGCAAAAATTCTATAGTTTAACATTACAACTTGAAATTTATTATTTTTTAAAAATAATTTTATTTATTTATTTTTAACCTGATTGGCTATGAATTTTAACATGTTATTGCTCCTTGCATGATTTACTAGCCAAAAGTACTAAGGTCCCATCACTCTTGAGCTGGCTGCAATTATAATATCTGACCTATTGTAGATTATACAAGATTGTCATTTTCATTAAATGTCATGTCAAAAAAAACCATTTGCAAGCAGAAAATTTTGTAACCTATACCAACTTGCATCTAAATAACCATTATTAAACATCAAACTTTCAACATCACGAAGACTATTGGCACACAGGAAAAATTGTATATTAAAACTACCCACTTTTATTGGATGAGAGAGACTTCGAAATGTATTGTACTAAGATTTTATTCCAAGATTTCTCACCATCATAGACATTGATACTCGTCATCCATGATCACATCCATCACATGCAAGTCAACTGTGGCACTCTTTGCAGCAATGTTTGGAAAACACATAGCAACTTGGCCGCGAATGTATTTCCCGATCGTCGTCTCCGGATTCGTAGGGGTAGGTGAATGCTTTTCTGTAACTTTACGCTCCACAAGACCGTTTTGCTCGGGCATTAAATGACCTTCACCTGCATCTCAAGTATATCATTATCAACCATTAGGAAATTGATTAAAAAAAATTCAGATCAACTAATTTATTAGATAAGAGAACGTAGATTTTTCAAATGAAATTGTGTAGAAAATTTTAATCTTGTCTCACTTTTAATATCATACCAATTTGTTTTAAGTTATTTAATATTATATATTTTTAAAAATATTATTGTTTAATAATGATCAATTTATTATAAATTTAAATAATATACTTTATATAGAGGTAGCAAACTTCATTCCTATTGCCAAAATGTCACACAATTCAAAATCAATGTTTTTAACGATAAAGAACTTTTTTTAGGTTTTTGAAAATATGTATAAATTTAAAATTGATTTTTTTTTATTTATTAAAACTTCTAGTATAATATTTATTAATTATTGGAGTAGGTTTCCATCTAATGGAAAAAAAATTATCAAACAAAAATCAACATAAAAAGTACACTTTGTCCTTTTTAAAATTATTATATTTAGTTTTATTTATTTTCCTTTTTTTATTATTATATAATACTTAAATTGTATTATTATCTCTTCGAATATTGCATTTAGTTTTTGGCCAAACTCATATTGTTTGGGTTTGACCAATTTTTTTTTTTTTGCAAAAATTTGTAAAGTTGAACACTATATATTAAAATTATTATTTTTTAAAAATAATTTAATTAGTTTGACTATTGATGAATACATATTTTAACAAATGAAATTAACAACAAAGTTGTTCATTCTTACAAACAAAGCATAATTGCAATTAACAAAATACGTCAATTTATCAATAAATAAAACTTAAATTTATTGGATTCTAAACCTTAACACTAACTTGAATTCAATATTTTTACTTTAATTTAGCTATATTTAACTTAAGCCTCAAAGAATAGTTACTATGTAGCACTTGTTAAATTAGAATATAAATATGATATTGAAAGATAAAGTTTTTAATATTTGTAAAAATAAACGGCTAAAATCATTTAATACATGTAAAAATAAATAAAAAAAATATTATCATATCAATTTAAAATAGTATAAAATCATCATAAAACATTAATATAATAAAAAGATATATATATATATATAATATATATATATATTTTGAGATTTTATATAATAAATGCTACATGGGTATTTGAATGAAATGATTTGCAGAGATTCGAACATCAATTGAGAGTACATATTAAGATTTAAATATTTTGTTGTGATGACTTCGTAGGATATTTTGCAGATATTCCAAGATCAAATCCAAAGTACGCATTAAGATTTAGAATCCAGATCAATATCCACTAAGTCACGTGATTCCATTCGTTTGACCGAAGAAGATCAAAGAAATAATTCCCATTTGCGTGTCCATAATTTGCATTTGCACGATTCTTAACTTTTCTTATCACAAGCTCTACAATGTTTAGATAATCCACGCTACCGTTATCTTGCTCGCTAGTGTTTAAAATACGTAACACTAGAATACATCCATTCACTTTTTTAAATTGTAAATTTTAATTTATTTTAAAAATTAATATTATTACAAGTAGGAGAAAGGGCAGTTGTGTTAATGAAATATCATAGATTTTGTTTGAATGTGAGGTAGGAGATCTTAAATACCCATTCATTCTTAAATTTGACCATATAAAAATATTGGAATATGAGGAAATAGAAGGTTGATGTTATGTATCAAGATATTTTGGTAGGGTGTTGATATAATTTAATTAGAGGTTGGAAACAACTAGTTCATTTAAAAACCATAGTCCAAGATCCATGAGAGAGTCTTTACCTTAATAATTTTCAAGAGTATAGACTTTTTAATTCTCAGTGGAAAGATTCCAAGAATGGAGTTCCATCCATA
Organism: Pinus taeda; assembly: GCA_000404065.3. Taxonomy (NCBI): domain Eukaryota; kingdom Viridiplantae; phylum Streptophyta; class Pinopsida; order Pinales; family Pinaceae; genus Pinus; species Pinus taeda. The sequence goes on from APFE031051896.1 coordinate 150,144, forward strand.
GTGCATATGAAATTCACTCCATCCATGGTGCATATCAAATTCACTCATAGAAGGATGAAGAAAAACCATATGGTTGAGATGACCATTGAAGCACCAAGCCTACTAAATACTCAAAGTATGATTTCTCATTGTAATCAATCTATTCACACAATTTCATTTAGAATATTTAAGGCACAAACAATTGAATGATTTTCGACCTTTTCTATTTGGGTTATAAAAGTATAAACATATCATAAGAAGAATGTTATGCACAACTAAGTTTTTTGACTTGGAGTCAATATATTCCATTTTTGGTTTTCATATTTTCTATGGATATTCAATGGCATTGTATATTTGGAATTTGTGTTGATGGTAAGACTCAAAAGGTAACATATAAACATGAATAAAGTGTATGGATATAATGAGTGTTTAAAAGTGTTTTTAAAAAGGAATAAATAAAAAAAATTAAATACATTCAACAATATTTTCTACCTATATGTTTCCATGATTATTCCCCATTGGCTCTTGTTAGTTTGCACAATGCATTTGGATGTTACAAGTGCAAGAAAATGAAAACAAAGGGAAATAGAGGCTAGGTAGCCAATCAATTGTCAACCAAAATCAATCTAAGATGGGAAATCATTACATAAAAGGTTAAATACCAAAACAAGTAGTCAACTAAATCTAAGATGGGAAATCATTACATAAAAGGTTAAATACCAAAACAAGTAGTCAACTAAAATGTAAGACATAACAGGGTTCAATATACAACAAAAAGAGAAAAAGCACAATTGTCAAGCAAGGGAAAGGAAATGCCAAAATGAATTAAGGTTATACATTGTTCTAAGATAAGAAAAATGTTTGGATGGCTCATGGATTACTAATAGAGGATATTTTGAATACGCTTTATGAATAATTAATTCTAGAATTTTTTAGTCGGACCATCAATGGAAGTATGGGGGGAGTATGTGGGATGGAATATGTTATAAAATATCTGTTAATCATAAAAAATCTCCCAAGTCAATAACAAAGGGGGTTTGTAATGAATATATCACAATGTTCAAACAAAAGGTTCAATGGTGAACCCAAATGAGACATGTGGAAATAACATTGCAACAATGATATATAAAGAGAATCTCCCTAGGGCTAATGGAATATGAGAAAATGAGGGTCCAATTCAATTAAGATGAATAGTCCATAGTGCAAGAAAGGATCATCAAGTCAGTCATTTGTTAGTAATGTGACTAATTGGCTTTGTTTTTTGTGTCCTTAAGTTATCTTTATTCAATGATCTAGTCAGAAAACCTATTTCAAACAAAGAAAATATCATAGGTTACATTATATAGATTAATCAAATATCTTATACTCTAATATGAGAGCATGAGAAATATTTGCTTGAATGCAAATATTTATTAGTCCCTGCCACAACAAGGAGTATAGTAATCAACTTTTAGTCCCTACCACAACAGGGAGTACAGAAATCGATTTTCAATCAACCCTTGCAATAAATGTAGTTGACTTTGAAAAGATTGTCGAATTTGCTATAATTTATTATAATGTTTTGTAAAATGCAATGCTTATGAGAATATTGTAATAAAATCACTGATATTTTTTTAAAATGATATTCCAATTTTTTGATGGCTAAAATACTTGAAAAGGCTAATTACCTGTGGTTAGACATGACAGGTAAAATAAATAAATAAATATTTTTATTTCAAAAGGACAAAAAAAAGCCAAGTGGCATGTGACAAGTGTGTGAGTATTTATGTGACAAACCATATAAGAAAGTATTAATAAAGAGAAAAACATGTGTCTTGTGTTTTGTAAGACTTAGAAATGAAACCGTAGCACAGTGACATGTTTATTCACAACTATACATGATCTTGTTAGTAAAAATTAATTTTTCAAGAAGAACATTGATGATAAAATTGTTCTATCAAAGTTAATTAAAACCAAAATTTAATTAAAAGAAAACTAAGCGGTATTTCACTTGAGGTCTAGGAGTGAACATCAAAATTTAATTAAAGAAATTTGTATTTTACGCATTTAAGAACATTGATGATTAAATCCCACTGTTGATTTGCAACAATATTGACACACCTTGAACATTCAATATATCTCCTCAATTTCAGAGGGGACATTTTGGGATTCATCCTATAAAACTTGGCATTGAGAAGTGGAGGTGCATTTATAGAGTCCATTGGTCATGTAGCATTTTGCAAAGAGGTGTGAAACTTGTTATGAGGTAGAGTTTTACAAAAGTATGAAGAAAAATATAAAGATTAAAGTCTGTGAAGTCGTCGACAAAAAAAGAAAAACATAGAGGAGTGAAACTAGTAAGTACATCATTTTTTGTTTGCAAAGCATTTATTTTCAATGCGTTTCAAGTTGAATCATATTTTGTTGTTTTTTTGTGCTTTGTTTTTCCTTTGTTTAGATGCGTTTGGTAGTTTGTGTGTTTCAAGTTACATGAATTTGGTTGGCTTATCAATGTGCATTTGTTTGTTTGTGTTTCAATTTATATGCATTTTGTGGGATTAACAAATTTCTTTGTGAAGTACAAAGAAACAATAAATTAGTTAACAGTAATACAATATCGTAAAATATGAAGCAAGAATTCAATTGACATTTATACAATATGGTCGCAATCTAATTGACCTTACCAGTAGGTATTATTTGTTGAAAATAACAACAAGAAATGATAAAAATAGAATCCAAATATTCCAATTTTAATTTATCCTTGAATTAAAATTGTGAATTAAAATCGAATTTAGTCTTACCAGCTACTTGAAAATAATTAATTAAGTTGTTTTGACTAATTAGTTAGAGAAATTCAAGTTAGAAGTCTTTCTGAAGTCATGCAAGAGTTATCCCTTAAATGAAGGCGATAAGCCTTAAATTAATGAGATAAGATTGAGTTATATTTGAGTTGTAATTAGTTAGCTCAATTTACTGAGCTAAGTCTAGTTAAATTAGTTCCAAACTGTTTGAGGAACTAATTGTGAGTTATCAATTAGTTGATGCATGCATGTACTCAACCAGTGTACTCCAGATAATTGAAGATTCCCTCATTAGAAACTCATGCATGTCTATTTTGAGAAAGACCTAGTTGAGCTAAATGTCAAGGACAATGTACTATCAATTGCATGTCTTTTCTTATAAAAAAACTCATGCATGCAGAAGGAAGGTTCCTTGAGGATTGCATAGTTATGACAGTGTGTTAGAGCAGTGTTCCACTTGGTGAGGTGAGAATCATCCACTAGGAATAGTGCAAGGAAATAGGAGCTTGGAGGGCAGAGGAGAAGGCTTGTGAGAAGCCAGGATTGCCTGTGAGCATCTGTGAGGATTGTACTGAGAGCTGGCTAGCTATGAGAGCTAAGGCTTTGTATAATTCCTATGTATTTCCACCTTGTATGATAATACAGATAGTGGGGGTTTTAGCTGAGGCTTTCCCCAAAGTATTTTCATGTGTATTGTGCATTAATTCTTCTTCTTCTGGTTATATGTGTTCAACTCGATCATGCTCAATCTTTAAGCTTTCGCAAATTGATAGTAGAAGTAGGTTACAATATTTTTCTTTGATCTTGTTGTGGCCACAACCACCACCCTATTAAATTTTTCTCTAGGGAAAAATTGAATGGGTCCCCCTAAGAAGTTTGATCCTTTGTTTCTTTGAATGATAACTGGAGTTGTCGGATGGAATTATGTTTTCAAAGCTGAATGATTTTAATGATTATGGTTGCAATGTGTTTTGAGATTAAAATGGAAATTTTGACTTTGTATGCCTGAAGAATGTCATGGAGTGCTTTCTATCATGATTGGCTCGGATTACCCGATTAAATATATGGGGGCTCTCAGTATACGACGCCAAATGTGAATAAATGAAACCAAATCTAAAGGAGGTGTGTTCCCATCGCATAGAAAGATTTTAATCATTTCACTGCGTGGCTGGCCGTTTCGCATTTAATCGTCAGTTTCCCTTAAAGAATCACCTAGCAAGTTTGGAGCCATAATTTTGTCGTGTCCAAGTAAGGATTATCACGCGTTCTTGAGATTTAGAGTTTGAAGGATTCACAGAGTTCCTAGTTACAGCGTATTTCTCCTTTTGAAAGTTTTGATTAAGGTAAGGTTTGTTTTTGGGCGTTGCTTTCATATCTTTCGTGATTATAGCTAATGATAATAATTTTTGCAGGCGAGGACCAAGCGAGGAAATTTAGAAGTCGAAGAAGCAGAAGAAGGGGAAAGCGCTTAGAGCCTCGGTGGCTCCTCTTGACCCATCACCTCCTCAAACCATTTTTGGAGACATAGAGGCATCCATCGAAAATGAATATTTCTGCTCATGGACCGACCTGCGTCTATTATACTTGAGCGTGCAACTGATTCCAGAGTCCTTCGAGGAGGAGTTTGAGGAAGAAAGTACCGAGAGAGAGCAGAACAAAATGCAATTGAACATCTAGAGGTTTGGAATCCATCTGATCGCCACCAGTACAACTTTGTTTCCTTACAAAGAAGTGACCCGGTGGGTGGCACAACATGTGCATCTCCCAAGTCTCAACATAGTAAGTGATGCAGGGGTGATCCTCGAAGATTTGTCGCCTGCCACATTCAGCGAAATCTATAAGCTACCTCCTTCGGAGGAGCTTTTCGATGCGACATTGTTGGATTGGTTCTACTCTTTAGGCCAAAAGGCCCATGACGCCATGGAGGACTGGCATCCCTAGGAAAAATCTTTCGCAGACAAAGCCTTGGTGGCGAAGTACCTCACCACCTATTTCGAGCCTTCGGTCATGCATCTATCAACCATGATAGCCAGGCTATTCAGAGAAGCCAATGTTACCTATTTCAAAAGTGAGCGAGTCCCACTGGCTGTAGGAATCCTCAAGAGTGGGACCATATTCAATTGGGCCATTATTCTATTCGTAAATATAGATGAAGCACTCAAAGCATCCCTAAGTAAGCTGGAAGGTGAGGGTCCTAGGTTTTATTTCTCAAGTTTCTTAGTCGATGTCCTCTTGCGAGGAATTAGTTTCCCAGGATGAATTGGGAGTGGAACCCCTCGTGTCCACCTATACATATTTATTGCATGGAGCTATGGGATGAGAACCAGAAGCAGTTCATATACCAGATCGGACAACATTTCTTCCCGTAGGCGCACATTCTTATCTTCGGGAGAGATATGCCCAGGATTTCGGAGGAGGGAAAGGCATACTTAGTGACCATAGGAAATTGGTATTTCCTAAGGAACTTCACATACATAAGGGTTTCTGGTGCCTGCAGACCACCCCACCTCTTGCCAATATGTGTTTCAAATCGGCTATTGGTAAAAGAGATATGCCGCCAGATTTCCCTAGATGGCATCATAACTATGTTGCACAAATAAAAAATGAGATGGTGGCCGCTGATGCCATAACGAGTCGGGCTTTTCAAGATCAGGGACTATGGCCACGCAAAGAAGGTGTTAAAGGACTATGGAGAATACTTGCGGATGACTATGTCGTTTTGGCCATACGACCCCAAGGGATTAGTCTGGGAGCATCTCAAGTCGGTAAGTATTAACTCTGACTATCGTCATAGTAATAGCCCTGATGATTCCATATTTGAAAATGCCTCCGATTATGATGAGGTATTAAGCAAAATGGAGAGATGTGCAGCGCCACATATTGCGACAATCAAATTTGATACTGATGACAGGGCCTCCCAAGTGAATTGGAGAGAGCAAAAATTCCATGCAGTTCCAGACCAGAAAAGAAAGAAGAGGAAGCCAAAAGGCAATAGTTGAAGCAAATGCGGCATTGAAGACTGTGACACGGTATTCCAAGGTGTATGAGAATTCTCCTCCATAGCTACAAACTATCAAAGGGGAGCAGAAGCTTAAGGATAAAGGTATCATGGATTGTTGGGAGCAGAGTTGCGACCATGTGTCAACTATGCTCGTAGAGGAAAGAGACTTGGCGCAGACCATCTGGTCGCAAACCCTATGAAGAGACATGAAGAAGGTCGTGAATTTGGTTTTAGCGGCTCGGTCCGAGGTGCAGCAGCCTGAGAGTTCCAGGGTCGTAGAGATTAAAAGGCTCCAACAACAATGGCTTGACTATGTCAGTAGTTTCACCAACTATTTTTATTTTGTATATTTTAAATTTAATTTTGATAGGAACTCGGAAGGCAAAAGGTCATGGAAGACTTGCGGTCAAATCTCTTTTGTGTATAAATATTGCCTCTAAATATGGAGAAAAGGGATTTTTTGGCAGAACAGAGTTTGATTTTATTGTGTTAATAAAGGGAACTGTTTCATTCAAGAGGTGGCCTTTTGCAAGTTTCTGTTTACATGTTTGGAATGAGAGCATTGTTGCTGGCATGAGGAGATATGGATATTTTTATGCACAGTAATTGTATCCAGTTTATGATTAGTCTCTTTTATTTGAATGTAATTCGTTAGCATGGTCAATTCATGAGCTGTCTCTTATTCAAAATAATATTAAACATTAGTTGTAAGTTTGATTTATATGAAATGGAATGTGTATTCCTCTTATGAGTAATTAGATTGCAATTAAGCTTAAACACAACCTTGTTCATTTGTGAACCAAGTAATTCATTCATTTGGACTTGGAATTCATATGTGATGTTTAATCTCTTTTAATTATGCTCCTGCATAATAGGTTAGAATAGTTAGGATTAGTATAAGTAGGTAGAATTAGTATAGATAGTGCATGCTGCATATAGGTTAGCTGTTACTTTTGTTGATCTAATTGAAGTCTTCCTCTGGGAAGCAATATTTTAGCACCTGTAGTGGTTCACGAGATCCTTTAAAACCCATCGAAATTAGCCACTCAAAACAATAGCGGATCTAATTGGGGTCTGCGATCGGGTTAGTTCCCCTTTGTTGGCACAACAAACATTTGCCCCGTCAACAAAATTGGCGCTAGAAGGACGGCCGCCCCCTTTCACAACTTTTCAGTTTTTCATCTATAAATGAAAGTTTCCCTTAACAATGAACGGTGAACATGTGTTTTATATTTTACTTTCATTGTTAAAAAAGTATCGAAGCATTTATTGGTCACATCTTTGCAATTGCAGGTTGCACATGGATTCGAAAATATTAGTGTAGGGATCATAAAGGTCGAAAATATCCTTCCACTCATTTGGAAGAGCCTCATTTCAAAGAAACGGATGTCCCTCTGAGTTCCGTGTTTGGGCTACCCAAGGAAGAGAGACTGTGGGAGTATCCTGTCACTCAACAACAACTAGTCAGAGCCCTCACTCATGCTTACGCGTTCCCTCTCTCAGCTCCCCATCTTTGATTCTTTACCTCTGATAGCTCAGAGAAAGCCAAGATTTTTTTCGTAATCAAAGAAACATCTCCCAGCCTTTCTCTTGAAGATATCATGCTAGAGTCTCTGCAAAGCATCGACACTCCTTAGGAGAAAATTCCTGAGGATCCCCTCTCTAGAATCGTATTTTGATGGAATTTCACGCCAAGACATACTTGGGTCATCCATGATATCAAAAGAGGTTTACGACAGTGAAGAAGTTTTAATATTAAACGATTCTGAAGAAGGAAGTGGAATAGTTTGGTCCAAAGTAGATTGCCAAAACAATGTCATTGAGGGCCTCAAAATGGTTGTGGAAGTTTAAGATCCGAAAAACTACTAAAAATAGTAAATTGTGCTATAATTAAGGAAACTGAAAAAATAAAAGAAAAAATGGTGGGGGTCCAAGTGGAATTGGTGGGTTGCCACCAATAGCCACCTGGATCATTACTTCTAATGGAGGTTCATTATTTGGGGCATGTTGTCTCCAAATATGGCATAGCAATGGATCGAGAAAAGATAAGGGCTATTATGGAGTGGGCAGCTCCTAAGAATGTGGATGAGCTGAGATCATTTATGGGATTGGTAGGTTACTACACGAGGTTCATCAAGAACTTCTCATGCATTTCATATCCCATCACATCATTGCAACAAAATGGTAAGAAGTCCAAATGGATAGAAGAATGTGAGGTTAGTTTTGAGCAGCTTAAGCAGTTGTTGACACATGCACCAGTGCTAAATATTGTGGATGTGGACAAGCAATTTTTAGTTTGTAAAAATTCTTGCAAGAGAGGATTTGGAATATTTCTCATGAAAAAAGGATAGGTACTTTGCTATGAGTCAGATAAACTGGATGAGCATGAGCATAACTATCCAATGTATGATCTTGAGCTAGCAGTGATTATACATTCATTGAAGATGTGGAGGCATTATCTTCTTTGCAAGATGTTTACATCAATGAGTTATCAGAGTGGGTTGAGATCTTTGTTTGATCATTCGAACCTAAATGCCAGATAAGATAGATGGTTGGCTACCCTTAGTGTGTTCAAATTCGGGATCTGGTACATCAAATGGAAGGAGAGCCGGGTTGCATATTTTCTTAGCATGAAGGTACATGTAAATCATATAGCAACTACAAGCTCTTATGGGACAAAGTTATAGGATAGGATCTTCTAGGCATGACAACAGGATGATAAATACATGGATATCATGCACAGGTTAGAGTAGAGAGCAGGTACATGTATAGGTATAGGTACATGTACAAGTATAGGTACAGATATAGGTGTAGGTACAAGTATAGGTGATCAGGATTTAGACTATCATCTCATGACAGATGGTTTGGTGATATTTAGAGAAAAAATCTATGTGATGAATTACAATGAGTTCAAGAAGCATATCTTAATGGAATTTCACGCCAAGCCATACTTGGGTCATCGATGATATTAGAAGATGTTTACGGTGGTGATGAAGTTCTACTATTAAAATAATCTTAAGAAGGTAGTGGAAGAACTCGGTGCACGATAGATTACCAAAAAAACGTCGTTTAGGACCTCAAAATTACTCTAAAATTTTAGGACACAAAAAACTTTTATGAATAGTAAGCTATGATACAATTAAGGAAATTGAAAAATTGAAAGAAACAATGGTGGTCATCCAAGTGGAATTGTCGGGTGGCCACCAATATCCACCTGGATCATTATTTTCGATGGAGGTTGATTATTTGGGGAATGTTGTCTCCAAGGATGGGATAGCAATGGATCGATAAAAGATAAGGGATATTATACAGTGGGCATCTCCTAAGAATATGGATGAGGTGAGATAATTTATGGGATTGGTAGGTGACTACATAAGTTTCATCAAGAAATTCTCATGCATTTCATATCCTATCACATCATTGCAATGAAAAGGTAATAAGTTCGAATCAACAGAAGAATGTGAGGTTAGTTTTGAGCAACTTAAGCAGTTGTTGAAACATGCACCAGTGCTAAATATTGTGGATCTGGGCAAGCAGTTTGTAGTGTGTATAAATGCCTGCAAGAGAGGACTTGGTGGATTTCTCATGAAAGAAGGATGGGTACTTTTCTATGAGTGAAATAAACTGGATGATCATGAGCATAACTATCCAACGTACGATCTTGAGCCAGCAAGGATTATAGATTCATTGAAGATGTGGAGCCATTATCTTCTTGGCATGATGTTTATATTAATGAGTGATCACAGTGGGTTGAGATATTTGTTTGGTCATTCGAACCTAAATGCCAGACAAGATAGATGGTTTTGGATACCCTTAGTGTGTTCAACTTCGAGATTAGATACATCAAAGGAAAGGAGAACCGGGTTGCAGATGCTCTTAGCAGGAAGGTACAGGTAAATATATAGCAACTATGAGCTCTTATGGGACAAAGTTATAGGCTAGGATCTTGCAGGCATGACAACAGGATGACAAATACATGGATATTATACGTGGGTTATAATAGAGATAAGGTACATGTACAGGTATAGGTACATGTACAAGTATAGGCACGGGTATAGGTGGATGTAGAAGTATAGGTGATGAGGATTCAGACTATCATCTCATGACAATTGGTTTGATGATATTTAAACACAGACTCTATTTGTTGAATTACAATGAGCTCAAGAAGTGTATCTTGATGGAATTTCACACCAAGCCATACTTGGGTCATCTAGGATATCAGAAGATGTTTACAGTGGTGAAGAAGTTCTACTATTAACCGAATCTGAAGAATCAAGGAACCATTCATCCTTATCTTGATTTGGAAGATCCTAACGAGGAATGCCCATATGAGCCCTTCAACTAGAACTTCCCAAATAATAATATGGCTAACATTCCTCCCTGTGGGAATCAACCCCCACCGCCTCCTCTGGGTGGGAATCAACCCCCACCCCCTCCGGGAGAATTCCCTCCTTGGCTTGCACAGGATGCTGTGGCAGTATCTGGGTAGAAACATGCCTTGCCAAAGAACACAGAAAGGGTATTACCCAAGTTCGACCCCGAGCGGGGAGACACAACTGATAACCATATACACTCTTTCTTCCTAGCCGTGCGCATGTTAGGGGTAGCAGATGAGGATGTGGTATGTCGTCCATTTCCTTTTACTCTAACTGGTGTAGCATTTACATGGTACTTTAGCTTGAGAATTGAATCAATCACTTCATGGGATGCTTTTCAGCATGCCTTCATGGATAAGTTTGGTGATGATAAGACACCTGCAGCCTTGGTTTTAGAATTATCACATTTAAAAATGGAAACCAAGGAAAAGGTCAAGGATTTTAACATCCAGTTCAACACTTTGTTCAATAGAATCCCGGGTAACGCTATACCTACTGATGCAATGCTCATGGAATTTTACATCACTGCTCTTCTTGTACCTATTGAAATGTGGGTCAAAAGGAGTAATGCACAAACCTTGCAGGGTGCCATTGATGAAGCAATAAACATTGAAAATGAAATGATCAATCTCACAGCGTGTCATCATATAGTCAAAGAAAAGAAATCCCCTCAGCCATCAAATAAGAATAATGGAAATGGTAATAAAGTGTATGAAACCAAAGAAAAGGATACCACCGATGTGGAGGTTTTGCATTGGATCATTAAGAAATTGATGAACACAGTCATCGATATGAAGAAGAATTTTGGAGAAAGTGCCAATGGAAATGGAGGAAATAATAACAACAGAAAGTCCTTCAAACCTTTCTATCATAAGAAAACAGAAGGTGGCCAAGGCCAAATTGCATTGCCCACTCCACCTAATGAAGGGATTTTAAATATGGAAGACCTGGCTCTTATTGGATCCCTTCTCACCAAAGAGGAACCTATGGCAGATCTGAAGCAAGAGCAAGAAGATGAGGAAGATTACGAAGTAGAGGAGCCTAGTGATGAAGTGTCTCAAATCAATGTATTGTGGGATTTCTATGCAAATGGGAATGATGATGACAAAGAGGATAGTATAGAAGAAATTCACACTAATGAAATCCACACACGAAGTAAAGGACCAATTGTGGATGTAATGAAGCCTGTGGACCAGACTGTTATCGGGAATAGTGTCCACTCGGATACTGCTATTCCCACTAAGACTGGTAGCTATCTTAGAAACAAACAAGTAAAGTCTACTTTCGCTTTCCTTTATGAAAATAGATAGGAGTGGAACAAAGGAGACCAACCTTAGTCTTGCGCTTGATTTCCTCTCATTCCTGATAGAGCTTTACTGCTTCTTTTTCGTCTGCCCAGCTTCAAAGAGCACCTGTGGAATCACAACAAAATACTACTATCGAAGAACAAAGATCTATATTCATAAATAACACAAGACCAGATGTGTGTTAACCATACAAATGCATATATAAGTAAACATACAAGAATATGGAGGAAAACTTGAATAACTTTATTAAGATGAAAAGTAGCAAGAGGATTACAACCATATGTTCTGACCCAGCATCATCCTCCAGCTAGAAAGCCCTTCTTCACCTCAAGTAAAGCTAAGATCACCCAACACTATGAATACAACCCAAAAAACCAACAACACTTTTCTATAAGATACAAAAGCCAGCCTCTGGATCTCTGTGATGAGGGATCCATATATAGATGATTATAGGGAGGTGAGTCATCTTCTGGGGTCTTGATTAGTGTCCCCTCTCTGATAGTTCCTGCTTCCACTTGGAGAATAATGATCTCTTACTCATCCCTAGTCGAAAACGGAGAGGCAAGTGTCAGAGGGGAAGCTTCTGGAAGATTCCATGATCTTCCACCTCACATTTTGTCCCTGCCATTTGTCCATTCCCGACCATCGCACCCTACAGAGGAGCAATTCAGTATACATCGCACCTTGTACATTGGGAAGGTGATATGCATCGCACCCTCTGCACTGGGTTTTTAGTATGGTCCAGTTTTGACCATTTATGAGCAGTTTTTAGTGGAGAACTTCTAGGAGATGATGTAACCAGCTGACCTTTTTCCTTTAGGCAGTGAAGCAACACTTTTAGGGACTTAGGAGCCCTCAGTTTATGGACATTTATGATTGGGGTTGATGCCCAAAAATATTTATAACAGCTCCCGGTGTTAAACTCCACAGGAAGATCCAGGATTTGATTGGCAATACATAGCAATACATTGAGTTCGGCGCAACGATATATCAAATATGATATAACAACTATATCACATAGTTTTAAAAATAAATGTGACTGTTGGTATATTAACATACTGCACCACATGTAATATATGGTTTTAAACAAAGTATAACAATAGACCAATGACTACATAAATCAACATCTGGCATATATTCATGGCATATGGTTGAAATCATATCAAATGCTTTAACATTCGACTATCGATATTCAATTAATATCCCTGCGCGGTTGTAACATACATTAACTTTGGCATGTGGTTTATATATTATGTTTGTCAAGCCAAGTTTGGAATGACAGTTGGCTCAGTTTCTAAAACAATTCGAGGGTTTGATGAGCTCCACCAACCCTTCCCCCATCATAGCAATAAAACCAACTTTGAAGATAACATTGCGTCCCTGTTTAATAAATTAATGTCGTGGTCTGATGGTAATATTTTGGGCTGTCGACCCGGTGGTCGCGGGTCTGACCCACGACTCCTCTGCTTGGTTGTTTGACTTGTGGGTGCGCCACCTGTTGCCAAATGCCCTTCTCTCATGCTGCCACTTGTCCTGCTCTGGTGCTACCACTTGGATTGCTTTGGCACTACCACTTGGCCTGCTCTAGCCTCCCTTTTTCCCTATTTGGATAAAACTTCAGAATGCATTTTCTCCCTCATACAGAGGCCATTTTGAAAATCAAACATACCACTAGAATCAATGCGACGAGCTCTTCAAATTGGTGCTATTTTCATGAGCATCTGAGACTGTTGAATTTTAATGATTTTGAGTATCCCCCCAGATCACCCAACCCACATATGCCCCAAGTTAGATGAGTTGAAAACCCTCATGCACACCTCTAAAATATCGGTAGCCTCAACTCCACCAAAAGGAGCAAAAGTTGTGCCTTTATGTAATAAAGAATTACACACCAACCATGCATGCATGATATGAAAAAAACATGGGCACTACACTCATCACTGTCCTGATATCCTTTGATACCGAGAGACATTAAGCACACTCATTCAAACCACCTTTAATGAACCAGTAGCACCAAACCAACCTGAAATGGGATGGATGTAATAACATCTTCTACATTGAAGAAGAAGCAATTTCATGCTCTAAAAAACCTTCCCGCAACACATGAAGGCAACATGAACAACCAACCCCCTCCTCTACTTTAACATGTGTTATATGTGATGACCCTACTCATTCGGTAAACCTATGCCCAAAACTATGGACACTTTACCAAAACGACCCAGTCACCCAGGTTGCTCAAAAAAGAAAACCTAGATCCTAACATCATACATGCAATATTTGCACAGGAAACCATCATAAGAGAAGGTGCTCCCACCTTCCTAGTTGCCACAAATAATTGAGTTTTGTACGTCGATTCATGAACACAAACTCTTACTTGCTAGACTCAGATACCGAGCCCACATGACCAATTCCCCCACCCAAGGAAGGACCCCTAGATGTTTTATGTGTGTTTGAGGAGAAATGACAGGCAACAACAAGGCAGGCCCCACGTCATCATACTTCCCATCACCACCATCAATCCAGAACGTGCCAAAATGATCTAAAACCACTAGAAAACAAAATCATCCATCACATGCGCCCTATGTAATAAACCCAACCATTTGATAAAAGAATTCCATGAACTGAGCAAGTTCAATGCCATATTTTGCTTATTGGTCCAAATCCCATACAAGCATCTTTCTAACCAAGAGAAAATCACATGTTGTTATTGTCGCATCTGCTCTCAATTACACCACATAACAAATTGCCAGTATCTTCCACGGTTCTACGTAGCAAGAGAAGTGCTAAAACAAACCCATACAAGGGGGACATGTCACACTAATACCATGACCCATAGATGGATACCACCATAGGATATCTCGACTCATGACCTCAATGAGGCATCAACATCCCATACTATGAGCAATACTGCCTCCCATACAATCTAATCGATTAGCTATGGACCAATATGTGGAAACTCTACCCAAACCTCCGCTACGATGTCACCCAGGAAGAAGTAGGACCTGGAAAGTTTGAAACTCTTTGGAAGGGCCCATACATCATCAAACATTACCTCGTTAAAGGGGCATACATATTGTCAAAGTCTGATGGGACTTGCCTAAAAAATCTCGTCAATGGTCTCTACCTCAAAAAATTTCATCCATAAATCTCTATAGTAGACATGTATGAACAATGACTTATTTTTTGATGATGATCAACTCATCATGGATTTACTCTAAAAAAAATTTGTCATCACGTGTCAACAAATGGATCTTCTGCCAAATTATCATCTCAGTTCGCTGACGACACATCTCGAAGGTCGCAAAACCTTGTTGCTACAGCCTGGGCAATATGCTCTCCTCACCAGACACCTCGTCTCTTTAATGGACTTTGTATTAGGTCAGGCACCAACAATCAAGTAGAGTACGATGTCGTCATAGGCCTCTTCGCTAATGCCCACCACCTAAGTATCTGTCACCTGCATGTATTCCTTGATTCCCAACTAGTTGTATCATAGTTAAACATGACCTTTCACATTCGTGATTCACGCCTTTTTCAGAAATATATGCATGCACAAAGGTTAGCTAGATATTTTGATCATATCACATTTACACATATACCAAGGGATCAAAGTCATACATATGATCACATTGCTAATCAAATCCTACACTAGCGTGCACCACATATATATAACCATCAAGATACATGAAACATCAACAAAAGATACATCTCAAATAAAATGAAGAAATACACAAGAAGTATAGATGCATCCAACACATCATGAGAGTCGCCAAAAAATGACCTCGTATATACATCAAAAAATATATGAGCACAAAAAGTATCACATCATCCACTGGCCCACGACTAGGAAAAATAAGTCAACAAATTGTAGGGAAGAATCCTCATAAATGGGTGATTGCCCTGGTACATACATAATATCATCAGAAAAACATAACCATGAAGTCTATCTAAGGCCCTAGCAACCAAATCTTTGCATCTGGAGCCAAAATTAGACCAGCCCTAGCCATCGCCATGGCTATGTGGCATAAAACTAGTTGGTGTGCTCGCTCCAGTGACATTGTCGTCTCAACAATGACCTCGACCAAGCCAACCCATCCATTGATAAGCAACCCTCTAGTGAAGGTCTCCCCCTGACCCAAAGCATCATGGTATCTTTGTAACTCTACCTCGGAAGCTTCCAAGTGCGCCTCTGCATCCTCAGCACGTGCGCGTCATCGCCTGCATCCTCGCCCTCTACTACAATTCCACCCTCTTCGTCGGGCCCACCAATCTCAAACCGGCGTTGCTATGTCGGTCGCTTAGGACCACCCCAAGGAACAACCGGTGGACTCACCACCCTAGGTCTCAGTGGAACAAGAACATCCTGTGCAACACCCATATGCCTTGGATCGTGGCCTACCAAATTGGCCAGTGGTCACCCTTGCACCCCCACATTTGCAAGTAAACAAGCATCGTGTCAATATCATCATAAATAAAATATCATAACGATACATGAAATTACACATATGTATACAAATGCAGAAATCAAAATATACTTGCTGGTCCCCAGGCATCACCCTGAGGAAGTTCCATATCCGGATCTACTCGAAAGTCCACTATGTGATAAGGAAACTCCAGAATCAACTGAGCTTTGGAGTTAAACCAATCCTCTATAGTGGCGTTCCAGTAATGCCTCACCTTGCTACTCCCAGCTCTCGGCATCACACCTCCTCAACGACGCATACATGGGTCCCTGGCAGTCCCCGCTGGCTCTCCTAAAATCAGAGGAAGCATAGCTATCCGGTGATACATAATGTTGCAGAGCACACTCCCATAACAAAAAATTCTAAGTGTACCATGCTACACCTGCATAAGCTGCGAAATAATCCCCCAATGTAGTAATCGAGCCCAATCAAAGAAGTGCCCTGCCTTTAGCTGCTACAATATCGCTATATGGGGCCCTAATGCACTGTTGGGAGATGCTGACCCCACCAGTATCACAATCATACCCAGGACTGCTCGATCGGCTAGGTCCAACACAACTATAATATTAATACATCCCTCCTCATAGGGGTCACACCCACAGTAATGGCAGAAAGTATTGCCGAAGGCGTTCCACATTGAATGCTGGGTGTAGGCCAAGGAATGGTGAATGCTGAGCTCAAATGCATTGCCTGCCACAACCTTGGTAATGGTGTAAGGATCATATCAGAGTGGTTTGAGTTTTTGATAGGCTCCGGTAAGGCATTCCTTTTGCAAATGCAAGTAGAGTTTGTCATCCACCTGAAACTTGTGTGGCACCTGACGTTGATCATGTCACTGATTGTACTTGGAATTTGATTTCTCCAGAATGTCGTGGACCTACTGGCAGATATGTTGGATGTGCTCAATGAAGCTGTTTGCCTTATTTGTTTCAGACTGGACATCAGCCGAATTTGCCTGAGTAGCTGCAAATGGCATGGCCACATCAATGGGACATTGTGGCTAGAATCTCAAGCCCACCTGAAAAGGGCTGTGGCTAGTTGAGCTGTGGAGGGCCTGGTTATAGCTATGCTGAACATAGAGAAGGCTCTCAGCCCATGTGTGTGGATTTTTTGAGTTGTACATGCGCAAAATGTGTATGATCATCCTGTTGACAACCTTTTTCTGGCCATTAGTTTGGGGATGGAAGGATGTGGACTTAGTGAGTTTGGTGTCCAACATCGACCAGAGACTGTACCAAAATGTAGTGAGGAACCTGCTGTCCTGATTTGAGATGATAGACCATGGGATCCCAAAGTGTACTCACACTCGTTCAAAGAAGAGTTTAGCAGTGGCTTCTGCTATGATATTCTTCTTGTAGGCTGCCATAATGGCCATCTTTGATAACCTGTCGACGACCACAAAAGCACAGTTGTTTCCATGCTTAGTAGAAGGAAGGCTGGGCATGTAATCCGTGGAGATGGATTCCCAAGGTTGACTAGGGGTAGGCAACAGAGGGTAGAGGCCTTGCTTCTTGATGGTCAGTTTGGCAATGGTGCAGGCAATGCAGGATCTGATGTACTTCCTGACTTCTTGTCGAAGATTCGGCCAATAAAAATACTTCTGCAATAATGCCACTATTTTCTTGACCCTGAAATGCCCAACAACCCGACTGTAGTGTACTTCCCAAATCATCTTGGCACGCTCGCTTGAAGGAACACAAAGGTGACCTAGGTGGCATAACAGGACATCGTGGAGGTGAAAATATGGAACATGCTAACTCTCCAAGAGTGTCGGATGTGGTGGAGGTGCTCTTCCCAACTCTAGTTGAAGATCAAGATGTCATCCAAGTATACCACTACAAATGAGTTGGTGAATGGCTGCAAGATGTCATCAATTAGGCTCATGAAGGTTGCAGGAGCATTCGTCAACCCGAAAGGGATAACCAACCATTCGAAAAGGCCTTCGTTGGCTTTGAAGGCAGTGTTCCACACATCAGAGGGTTCGATTGGTACCTGGTGATATCCTGAATTCAAATCGATCTTGCTAAAATATTTCCCCCCTTCAGCTGGTCCAGAAGATCAATAATCCGTGGGATCAGGTATCTAATCTGAACAATGATCTTGTTCAACGCCCAATAGTCAATACAAAGTCTCCAAGTCCCATCCTTCTTCTATACCAACACGATCGGGATCCCACACATTGATGAACTCGGTCAGATGTGACCTTTCTGCAACAGCTCCTGAATCTGCCTCTTGATTTCATCGTTGTATAGAATGGAGTGCCGATAGATTGGTACATTAGGCAGCAGTGCACTTGGGGTTAGATCGATGGAATGCTTGACCTAACAGTGTAGAGGAACCCCTGTGGGGGTGGTGAAGATGTCCTCGTACTCCTCCATGACCTTGTCCATCTGTAGTTGTCATGCAGAGGGGCCTTCTCTAGAGGTCATGGCCACCGTCTTCTTCTTTCCTTGAGGGTATATCATCAGGAAAACAATTTCCTTGTTTTGTAAATGAGCTTACTGCATTGTTTTGTAATAACCAAAGAGATGGCAGTAGGCAGTGATACCTTCGGTATCCTGTACAACTTATTTCCCAAATTAACAATAACAATACAAGGCCTTGATTCATACACAACATGTCGCTTCCACAATTATGGTTGGCCTAATAATACATCATAAACATCAAGGGGAGAAACATCACATAATACCTCATCCTTGAAGGGCTTGATGTTGTATGGAAGGCAACATTGCTGGCTTACGCGAAGATCCCATCCTTGGTGAAGCCACCCGATGGTGTATGGTTGGGGATATGCTGTGGTCAGTAAGCCTAGCCGCTTAACGACCTCTGCTGAAATGAGGTTCTTTTGGCTCCGCTGTCTACAATGAACTGTAGTGAGGAACCCTTTACCCACATCTGGGAGTGGAAGAGGTGCTCCTCCTCCTCCGGATCTTCGGGTTCCTCCTTCTGGATCTTCGTGGTGGCAACGGTGGCATTGGGCTCCGCATCGATAATCTGCTTCCCTTTGTCATTTCCATTTTCAGCTTTTGACTCAGAGCCGAAACATGCATCTGATTCTGAAGCCTTTAGCTCAACCACCAGTGACTGCTTGGCCCGACCCTCACTTGTGTTGTGAGTGGAGCTCTTATGGAACTCACACCACTTTTGCATGTTCTTCTTCGACTTCGCGTTGTTGTTCTTTTCTTGTGACTTTGGCGGGTTGTCCTGGGCCACCCCGCCTTGGCTGTGTCCTTTGTTCTATGGTTTGGGGGCACCTTTCCCTTGCTTCGGATTCATAGATCCAAAGTCTCACTTCTTCTGTTTAAACTTTTGCTCGATCTTGACAGCGTATCAGTACGCTTTGCCGAGCGAGGAGATGTCCCAGAACTCCATCTCGTCCTCAATGTACTTGTCTAGGAACTGTGGTATTTGAGTACCAAATTCTTCTCAGTCTCCTTGATACCCAACTTTGTGTGAAGGGTGTGAAAAATATTGGTAAACTCTGACACGTCTTGGTCCCCTCCGTGCGTAGCGTGGTCCACTTTATGTATTTATCTTCATAGCTCCCAAAAGGGTAGTACTACTCCTTGATGGCATCATGGAATGAATTCCAAGTGGGTGCGGCTGAAAACAGTGAGGCTTTACTTTCATCCTTCTGCTCGCGGTAGGTTTCCCACCAGTCCTTGACGTGGGGGGCGACTTTGAGCATGGCGAAAGTAATATTTTCCCGTTTGGAAAAATCATGAACAGAAAAACACCCTTCTAGGAGATTTAACCATTTATCTACAACGTCTCCATCTATCTGACCCTTGAATGTGGGAATTTCAAAGTTAACTTGTACCTTAAAGGGTGTGGCTGTTCTAGAGTAGCTGTTGGAAGTAGATGTGTCACCCCTGGGTAGTCGCTAAAGGGTCTGGGCAAAGCTATCCATCATCGTGTTCCTTTGTCACTCGAGGGCTTCTTAGAGCAAGATTTTGATAGGATCTTCTACCCCCTCGTCTTTCCTTTCATTCGCCATGGGAGGCCGTCGGGATTTGCGAGGCTGGTCTTGCAAAGGTTAGATAAGTTCAAGCCCTAACTCCTTATATCCTAACCTCATTGGGGACATGCAAAGAAAAACAGAGAAAGAGTAGACCCCTCTGATACCACTGATCCAGATTTAAACAACAATGCAACCAGTTACAGATATAACCATAACTACAGAGATGCAATAGAAATAATATTTCATTTCATTAATGTAAAATAC
Source organism: Pinus taeda (assembly GCA_000404065.3). Taxonomy (NCBI): domain Eukaryota; kingdom Viridiplantae; phylum Streptophyta; class Pinopsida; order Pinales; family Pinaceae; genus Pinus; species Pinus taeda. Next base: position 170,275 of record APFE031051896.1, read on the forward strand.
TGAAATATGCTTACAAAGAGGAATGGAAATAAACTAGCTAGGGCGATGGTAGCTTATCTATGAGAAGAGATGTGGTGGCTACATGCCTATGAACTGTCTGAGAATGAGGCTCGAAGTCCTATTTATTGTGAGAAACAATGGAAAACTCTAAACATCCAAAAACCTAACCCTATGAGATGAAGCGCCAAACTATGGGCCCCGTTTGAGTAAATTGGTACATCAACTTCTCGGGGTCGTAACTTTGGCATACGATCTTCGTTTGACATGCACAATACCTCATTAGAAAGATCTATTCGAGGACTACAAATTTTTGAGTGAGGAACATCAATATATTGATAATGTTACTCCCATTTTTCCCAAAAAAACGTTTTTTATGGCCTCAAAACAGCTCCAGAAGTTCAGGACCCGAAAAAATGCTAAAAATAGTAAACTGTGCTACAATTAAGGAAACTGAAAAACTGAAAGAAATAATGGTGGGGGCCGAAGTAGAATTGGCGGGTGGCCACCTATATCAACCTGGATCATTCCTCCTCCCTTAGGAAGCAATGGTCCCCATTGCGTTGAGTTCCTCCATGAGACGAGGAAACTTCTGCTGAACTTGGTCCCTGGTGAGCCACTTGCCTTGGTGAAGTAGTTGGCCTACTTTGACAACTCAATACAGTTGGATCTTCTGCTGGAAAGTGTACTTGATCTGCGTGTCCATTATCCAACCAATTGCATCTTGTTCCATGCAATTTTGATTTAACTCTATTGGTGTGAGTTGATCTACAATGTCAGATGTGTCTAGTAATGGTGGAAAGTATGGCCGAAGGCGGTCCACATTGAACACTGGGTGCAGGCCGAGGAATGGGGGAATGCTGAGATCAAATGCATTGTCTCCCATAACCTTGGTAATGTTGTAAGGACCATATTGGAGGGGTCTGAGTTTTCGAAAGGCTCCGATAAGGCGTTTCTTTTGCAAATGCAACAAGAATTTGTCGCCCACCTGAAACTTGTGTGGCACCTAATGTTGATCATGTCGCTACTTGTACTTGGCATTTGATTTCTCTAGAATTTCGTGGACCTGTTGGTGGATATGTTGGATGTGCTCAATGAAGTTGTTTGCCTTATCTGTTTCAGACTGGACATGAGCCAAATCTGCCCGAGTAGCTACAAATGGCATGGCCACATCAATGGGACATAATGGCTAGAATCCCAAGCCCACCTAAAAAGGTCTGTGGCCAACCAAGCTATGGAGAGCCTGATTATAGCTGTGCTGAACATAGGGAAGGCTCTCATCCCCTGTGCATGGATTCTTTGAGTTGTACATGCAAAGAATGTGTACGATCATCCTGTTGACAACCTCTGTTTGGCCATCTGTTTGGGGATGCAAGGCTGTGGACTTAGTGAGTTTGGTGTCCAGCATCGACCAAATACTGGACCAAAATTTACTGAGGAACCTGCTATCCCGATCTGAGATGATAGACTGTCGGGTCCCAAAGTGTACCCACTCTTGTTCAAAGAAAATTTTAGCAATGGCTTCTGTTGTGATATTCTTCTTGCAGGCCGCCATAATGGCCATCTTCGAGAACCTATCGAAGATCACAAAAACACAGTCGTTTCCATGCTTCGTAGAAAGAAGGCCCGACATGTAATACATGGAGAAAGAATCCCAAGGTTGACTAGGGGTAGGCAACAGAGTATAGAGGCCTTGATTCTTGATTGTCGGTTTGAGAATGGCACAGGCAGTGCAGGATCTGATGTACTTCCTGACATCCTGTCAAAGATTCGGACAATAGAAATACTTCTGCAGTGTTGCCACCATTTTCTTGACCTCAAAATGCCTAGCAACAAGACTATGGTGTGCTTCCCAAATCATATTGGCACGCCTGCTTGAAGGAACACAAAGGTGACCCAGGTGGCATAACATGGCATCTTGGAGGTGAAAATATGGAACATGCTGACCCTCCAAGAGTCTCTGGTATGTGTGAACGAATTCTGGGTTGCTTTCGTAGAGAAGTGACCAATCAGAAGTCTCATGCCCACAAGAGTTAAGCACGGTGGTTAATGCCATGATTGGTGGTTGACTGAGGAAATCTGCAACATTATTGGTGCTGCCCTTCTTAGACTTGACATTCAAATGGAATTGTTGCAGGTATGTGGACCACTTTTGATGGCAACCATTCTGCAACTTCCCTTTTGTCTGTGTGAACTGTAGGGGCCGATGGTATGTGTGGATGACTGTTTCATTCCCCAAAATGTAATGCTTCCATTATCGGCGGGCCTGCACAATGGAATACATCTCTTTGTCATAAGTGGGATACTTTTGGACTGTGTCTGAAAATGTCTCACTGTGATATGCCATTGGATGCCCGTGTTGAGTAAGGACTGCCCCAATAGCATAGTCAGAGGCATCTATCTTGATCTCAAATGGTTGTTGCAAGTCTGGTAATGCGAGCACTGGTGTCAAGCAGAGGCGATGTTTCAACTCTATGAATGCTTTCTGTTGAGATTCAGACCAAGAGAATTTTGCTTTCGCTCCTCCCTTGGTGACTTGACTTAAGGGCCAAGTGATATGAGAAAATCCCAACATGAACTTGCGGTAGAATTTGGAAAGACCCAGAAAGCTGAGGAGCTCTGTCAAAGTGGTTGGAGATGGCCAATCCCGAATTACTTGGATCTTGGCTAGATCCACATGCACCCCCCGTTCATTAATAATGTATCCCAGATACTGAACTTGGGTCATGCGGAAAGTGCATTTCTCCAAATTGGTACATAACTTGTGTTGCTACAGTGTTTGGAGAACCTGTCGGATGTGGTGGAGGTGCTCTTCCCAACTCTGGCTAAAGATCAAGATGTCATTCAAGTATACCACTACAAATGAGTTGGTGAATGGCTGCAAGATGTAATCCATTAGCCTCATGAAGGTTGCAGGAGCATTCATCAACCCGAAAGGCATAACCAACTTTTCAAAACGGCCCTCCTTAGCTTTGAAGGTAGTCTTCCACACATCGGAGGGTTCGATTGGTACCTTTTGATATCTTGACTTCTAATCAATCTTGTTGAAATATTTTTCCCCCTTCAGTTGGTCCAGAAGGGCATCAATCTGTGGGATCGAGTACCTAATCCAGACAATGATCCTTGTTGAGTGCCCGATAGTCAATACAGAGTCTCCACATCCCATCCTTCTTCTGTACCAACATGATTGGGCTCCCACAGCGCTGTGAACTCGGTCAGATGTGACCTTTCTACAACAATTCCTGAATCTGCCTTTTGATTTCATCGTTCTTCAGAACGGAGCGCAAATAGATTCGTCCATTGGGCAGCGGCACACATGGGGTCAGTTTAATGGAGTGCTTGACCTGACAGTGCAGATGAACCCTTGCGGGGGAGGTGAAGATGTCCTCACACTCCCCCACGACCTTGTCCATTTGTAGTTGTCATGTGGAGGGGCCTTGTCTGGAGGTCATGGCCACTGTCTTCCTCTTTCATTAGGGGTGTATCACTAGGAAAACAAATTTCCCTATTTTGGAAATGAGGTTATTGCATTGTTTTGTAGTTAAGAGATGGCAGTAGGCGGTGCTACCTACGGTATCCTGTACAACTTATTTCCCAAAGTAACAATAACAACACGAGGCCTTGATTCATACACAACATGTCGCTTCCACAAGTATGGTTGGCCTAATAATACATCACAAACATCAAGGGGAGAAACATCACATAATACCTCATCCGTGAAGGGCTTGATGTTGTATGGAAGGCGACACTGGTGGCTCATGTGAAGATCCCATCCTTGGTGAAGCCACCCGATGGTGTAAGGTTGGGGATGTGCTGTGGTCGGTAAGCCTAGCCACTTCACGACCTCTACCGAAATGAGGTTCTTTTGGCTCCCGCTGTCGACAATGATTTGTAGCAGGGAACCCTTTACCCACATCTAGGAGTGGAAGAGGCGCTCCTCCTCCTCTAGATCTTCGGGTTCCTCCTTTTGGACCTTCATGGTGGCAATTGTGGCGTTGGGCTCCGCATTGATAATCTGCTTCCCTTTGTCATTTCCGTTGTCGGGTTCTGACTCAGAGCCAAAACATGCATATGATTTTGAAGCCTTTGGCTCAGCCACCAATGACTACTTGGTCTGACCCTCACTTGTGTTGTGAGTGGAGCTATTATGGAACTCACACCACTTTCTCGTATCCTTCTTCGACTTTGCATTGTTCTTATTTTCTTGCAGCTTTGGCGGGTTGTCCTGGGCCACCCCGCCTTGGCTGTGTTCTTTTTTCTATGGTTTGGGGGCACCTTTCCCTTGCTTCAGATTCCTAGATCCAAAGTCTCACTTCTTCTATTTAAACTTCTGCTCGATCTTGACAACGTATCGGTACGCTGTGCCGATCGAGGAGATGTCACGGAACTCCATCTCGTCTTGGATGTACCTGTGTAGGTATCCGTGGTATTTGAGTACCAAATGCTACTTAGTATCCTTGATACCCAAGTTTGTGTGAAGGGTATGAAAAATATTGGTAAACTCTGACAAGTCTTGGTCCCTTCCCTACCATAGCGTGGTCCACTCTATGTATTTATACTCGTAGCTCCCGACAAGGTAGTACTACTCCTTGATGGCATCTTGAAATAAATTCCAAGTGGGTGCGGCTGAAAATAGTGAGACCGTACTTTCATCCTTTTGCTCGCAGTAGGTTTCCCACTAGTCCTTGACGTGGGGGGTGGTTTTGAGCAGGGCAAAAGTAATCTTTTCCCATATGGAAAAACCATTTATCTACAACATCTGCATCTATATGACCCTCAAATGTGGGAATGTCAAAGTTAACTTGTACCTTAAAGGGTGTGGTGCTTCTAGAGTAGCTACTGGAAGTAGATGTGTCGCCCCTAGGTAACCGCTGAAGGATCTGGGCAAAGTTGTCCATTATCGCGTTCCTTTGTCACTTGAGGGCTTCTTTGAGAAATATTTTGATAGGATCTCCTACCCCCTTGTCTTTATTTTCATTCGCCATGGGAGGCCGTCGGGATTTACGATGTTGATCTTGCAAATGTTCAACCAGTTCAAGCCCTAAATCCTTATATCCCGACCTTGTTGGGGACATGCAAAGAAAAATAGAGAAAGAGTAGACCCCTCTAATACCACTGATCCAGATTTAAATAGGAACGCAACAAGTTACATATATAACCATAAATACAGAGATGCAACATAAATAATACTTCATTTCATTAATGTGAAATACTGAAATATGACTACAAACAAAAATGGAAACAAACCAGCTAGGGCGATGGTAGCTTATCTCTGAGAAGAGATGTGGCAGCTACATGCCTCTGAACTATCTTACAATGAGGATGGAAGGCCTATTTATTGTTGAGAAATAATGGAAAACCCTAAACATCCAAAAACATAACCCTGGGAGATGAAGCGCCAAACTATGGGCCCCATTTGGGTAAATTGGTACATCAACTTCCCAAGGTCGCAAATTTGGCATACGATCTCCGTTTGACGTGCGCAATACCTCACCAGAAATATTTATCCGAGAACTACAACTTTTGAGTGAGCAACATCGGTCTATTGACCGATGTTGTGCCCACTTTTCCCTAAAAACGTCGTTTAGGGCCTTAAAATGGCTTTGGAAGTTCAAGACCCGAAAAATTGCTAAAAATAGTAAACTGTGCTACAATTAAGGAAGCATAAAAACTGAAAGAAACAATGGTGGGGGTGCAAGTGGAATTGGTGGGTGGCCACCAATATCCAGCTGGACCATTCCTCCCCCCTTAGGAAGAAATGGTCCCCATTGCGTTGAGTTCCTCCATGAGGTGAGGAAACTTCCGCTGAACTTGGTCCTTGGTGAACGAGTTGGCCTACTTTGACAACTCGATACATTTGGATCTTTTGCTGGTGACTGTGCTTGATCTGCATGTCCATGATCTGAATAGTTGCAACTTGTTCCATGCAATCGAGATTTAACTTAGTTGGTGTGAGCTGTTCTACAATGTTGGATGTGTCTAGTAATGGTGGAAAGTATGGCCGAAGGCGGTCCACATTGAACACTGGGTGCAAGATAAGGAATGGGGGAATGCGGATCTCAAATGAATTGTCTCCCACAACCTTGGTAATGGTGTAAGGACCATATCGGAGTGGTTTGCATTTTCGATAGGCTCCGGTAAGGCATTCCTTTTGCAAATGCAACCAGACTTCATCGCCCACCTGAAACTTGTGTGGCACTCGATGTTGATCATGTCGCTGCTTGTACTTGGCATTTGATTTCTCCAGAATGTTGTGGACCTACTGGAAGATATGTTGGATGTACTCAATGAAGCTGTTTGCCTTATCTGTTTCAGACTGGACATGAGCCGAATCTGCCTGAGTAGTTGCAAATGGCATGGCCACATCAATGGGACATAGTGGATGGAATCCCAAGCCCACCTGAAAAGTGTTGTGGCTAGTCAAGCTGTGGAGAGTTTGGTTATAGTTGTGCTAAACATAGGGAAGGCTCTCATCCCATGTGCATGGATGCTTTGAGTTGTACATGCACATAACGTGTACGATCATCCTATTGACAACCTCTATTTGGCCATCAATTTGGGGATGGAAGGTTGTGGACTTAGTGAGTTTGGTGTCCAACATCGACCAGAGACTGGACCAAAATGTATTGAGGAACCTAATATCTTGATCTGAGATGATAGACTGTGTGATCCCAAAGTGTACCCACACTCATTGAAGGAAGAGTTTATCAGTGGCTTCTGCTGTGATATTCTTCTTGCAAGCAGTCATAATGGCCATCTTCGACAACCTGTCGACGACCACAAAATCATAGTCATTTCCATGCTTAGTAGATGGAAGGCCCAACATGTAATCCATGGAGAGGAATTTCCAAGGTTGAATAGGGGTAGGCAGCGGATTATAGAGGCCTTCCTTCTTCATGGTCAGTTTGGAAATGGCGCAGGAAGTGCAGGATCTGATGTACTTCCCGACATCCTATCGAAGATTCGGCCAATAGAAATACTTTTGTAGTACTGCCACCATTTTCTCGACTCGGAAATGCCCAACAGCTCGACTGTAGTGTGCTTCCCAAATCATCTTGGCATGCTCGCTTGAAGGAACACAAAGGTGACCTAGGTCGCATAACAGGGCATCCTGGAGGTGAAAATCTGGGACATGCTGACCCTCCAAGTGTGTCTGGTATGTGTGGCCAAATTCTGGTTCGCTTTTGTAGAGAAGTGGCCAATCAGAAGTCTTGTGGCCACAAGAATTGAGCACGGTGATTAACGCCATGATCGGTGATCGACTGAGGCAATCTGCAACATTATTGGTGTTGCCCTTCTTATAATTGATATTCAAATGGAACTATTGTAGGTATGTGGACCACTTCTGATGGTGAACATTCTACAACTTCCCTTGCGTCTGTATGAACTGTAGGGGCTGGTGGTATGTGTGGATGATCGTTTCCTTCCCCAAAATGTAATGCTTCCATTGTTGGTAGGCCTGCACAATGGAATACATCTCTTTGTCATAAGTGGGATACTTCAAGACTGTGTCTGAAAGTGTCGCACTATGATATGCCACTGGATGCCCGTGTTGAGTAAGGACTGCCCCAATAACATATTCAAAGGGATCTGTCTTAATCTCAAATGGTTGTTGCAAGTCTGGTAATGCGAGCATTGGTGCCAAGCAGAGGTGATGTTTCAAATCTATTAATGCCTTCGATTTAGATTTAGACCAAGAGAATTTTGCTTTCACTCCTCCCTTAGTGACTTGACTCAAGGGCCAAGTGATATGAGAAAATCCCAACACGAACCTGCGGTAGAAGTTGGCAAGACACAAAAAGCTGCGGAGCTCTGTTAGAGTGGTTGGAGATGGCCAATCCCATATGACTTGGATTTTGGCTAGATCCACATGCACCCCTCGTTCATCAATAATGTATCCTAGATACTGAACTTGGGTCATGCCAAAAGTGTATTTCTCCAAAATGGCACATAACTTGTGTTGCCGCAGTGTTTGGAGAACCTGTCGGATGTGGTGGAGGTGCTCTTCCCAACTCTGTCTAAATATCAGGATGTCATCCAAGTATACCACTACAAATGAGTTGTTGAATGGTCACAAGATGTCATCCATTAGCCTCATGAAGGTTGCAGGAGCATCTGTCAACATGAAAGGCATAACCAACCATTCGGAAAGGCCCTCCTTGGCTTTGAAGGCAGTGTTCCACACATCGGAGGGTTCGATTGGTACCTGGTGATCCTGACTTCAAATCGATGTTTTTGAAATATTTTCCCCCCTTCAGTTGGTCTAGGAGGTCATCAATTCATGGGATCAGGTACCTATTACGGACAATGATCTTGTTCAATGCCTGATAGTCAATACAAAGTCTCCAAGTCCCATCCTTTTTCTGTACCAACATGATTGGGCTCCCACAGGGCGATGAACTCGGTCGGATGTGACCTTTCTAGAGCAGCTCCTAAATCTGCCTCTTAATTTCATCTTTCTCTAGAACAAAGTGCCGATAGATTGGTCCATTGGGCAGCAACGCACCTGGGGTCAGATTGATGGAGTGCTTGACCTGACAGTGTAGAGGAACCTCTGCAGGGGAGGTGAAGATATCCTCATACTCCTCCACGACCTTGTCCATCTATTGTTGTCATGCGGAGGGACCTGTATGGAGGTCCTGGCCACCGTCTTCTTCTTTCCCTAAGGGCGCATCACCAGGAAACAAATTTCCCTATTTTGGAAATGAGCGTACTGCATTGTTTTGCAATAACCAAAGAGTTGGTTGTAGGCGTTGCTATCTTTGGTATCCTATACAACTTATTTACCAAAGTAACAATAATAACATGAGGCCTTGATTCATACACAACACATCGCTTCCACAAGTATAGTTGGCCTAATAATACCTCAAAAACATCAAGGGGAGAAACATCACATAATACCTCATCCGTGAAGGGCTTGATGTTGAATGGAAAACGACATTACTGGCTCATGTGAAGATCCCATCCTTGGTGAAGCCACCCAATGGTGTACGGTTGGGGATGTGCTATGGTCGGTAAGCCAAGATGCTTCATGACCTCTACTAAAATGAGGTTCTTTTGGCTCTCGCTGTTGACAATGAATTGTAGCGGGGAACCATTTACCCACATATGGGAGTGGAAGAGGGGTTCCTCATCCTCTGGATCTTCGAGTTCCTCCTTCTAGATATTCGTGGTGGCAACGATGGCATTAGGATCCACATCGATAATCTTCTTCCCTTTGTCATTCCCCTTGTCAGGTTCTGACTTGAAGTTGGAACATGCATATGATTTTGAAGCATTTAGCTCGGCCACCAGTGATTGCTTGGCCCGACACTCACTTTTGTTGTGAGTGGAGCTCTTATGGAACTCACACCACTTTCCCATGTCCTTCTTTGGCTTCACGTTGTTGTTCTTTTCTTGCGGCTTTGGCGGTTTGTCCTGGGCCACCCTGCCTTGGCTTTGTCCTTTATTCTGCGGTTTGGGGGCACCTTCCCTTGCTTCAGATTCACAGATCCAAAGTCTCGCTTCTTCTGTTTAAACTTTTGCTCGATCTTGACAGTGTATTGGTACGTTGTGCCAAGTGAGGAGATGTCCCAGAACTCCATCCCGTCCTGGATGTACCTGTGTAGGCAACCGCGGTATTTGAGTACCATATGCTTCTTAGTCTCCTTGATACCCAACTTTGTGTGAAGGGTATGACAAATATTGGTAAACTCCGACATGTCTTGGTCCCTTCCCTGCCACACCGTGGTACACTTTATGTATTTATCCTCATAGCCCCTGACAGGGTAGTACTGCTCCTTGATGGCATCACGGAATGAATTCCAAGTGGGTGTGGCTAAAAATATTGAGGCTCTACTTTCATCCTTCTGCTCGCAGTAGGTTTCCCACCAGTCCTTGACGTGGGGGGCGAATTTGAGCATGGCGAAAGTAATGTTTTCCCATTCGAAAAAATCATGAACAAAAAAATACCCTTCTAGCATATTTAACCATTTATGTACAACGTCTCCATCTGTCTGACCCTCAAATTTGGGAATGTCAAAGTTAACTTGTACCTTAAAGAGTGTGGCACTTCCATAGTAGCTATTGGAAGTAGATGTGTTGCCCTTGGGTAGCCGCTGAAGGATCTGGGAAAAGCTGTCCATCATCGTGTTCCTTTGTCGCTCGAGGGCTTCTTGGAGCAATATTTTGATAGGATCTCCCGCCTCATCATCTTTATTTTCATCCGGCATGGGAGGCCGTCGGAATTTGTGAGGCTGGTCTTGCCAAGGTTCGACCAGTTCAAGCCCTAACTCCTTATATCCCAACCTCGTTGGGGACATGCAAAGAAAAATAGAGAAAGAGCAGACCCCTCTGATACCACTAATCCGGATTTAAACAACAATGCAACAAGTTAAAAATATAACCATAAATACAAAGATGCAATAGAAATAATACTTCATTTCATTAATGTAAAATAGTGAAATATGCTTACAAACAAAAATGGAAATAAACTAGCTAGGGCGATGGTAGCTTATCTATGAGAAGAGATGTGGTGGATACATGCCTCTAAACTGTCTTAGAATGAGGCTTGAAGGTGTATTTATTGTTGAGAAATAATGGAAGGCCCTAAACATCCAAAAACCTAACCCTAGGAGATGAAGTGCCAAACTATGGGCCCCGTTTGGGTAAATTGATACATCAACTTCCCGGGGTCGTAACTTTGGCATATGATCTCCATTTGACATGCACAATACCTCATTAGAAAGAGATATCCGAGGACTACAACTTTTGAGTGAGAAAAATTAATCCATGGACCCATGTTACTCCCAGTTTTCCCAAAAAAAATGTTGTTTATGGCCTCAAAATGGCTCCGCAAGTTCCGGACCCAAAAAAATGCTAAAAATAGTAAACTGTGCCACAATTAAGGAAACTCAAAAGCTGAAAGAAATAATGGTGGGGGTCCAAGTGGAATTGGTGGGTGGCCACCAATATCCACCTTGATCATTCCTCCCCCCTTAGGAAGCAATGGTCCACATTCCGTTGAGTTCCTCCATGAGATAAGGAAACTTCTGCTAAACTTGGTCCCTTGTGAGCCACTTACCCTAGTGAAGGAGTTGGCCTGCTTTGACAACTCGATACAGTTGGATATTCTACTAGCGAGTGTGCTTGATCTACGTGTCCATGATTCGATCTGTTGTAGCTTGTTCCATGCAATCTGGATTTAACTCTTTTAGTGTGAGATGTTCTGCAATGTCGGATGTGTCTAGTAATGGTGGAAAGTATGGCCGAAGGCGGTCCACATTGAACACTGGGTGAAGGCCAAGGAATGGGGGAATGTTGAGCTCAAATTCATTGTCTCCCATAGCATTGGTAATGGTGTAAGGACCATATCAGAGTGGTTTGAGTTTTCGATAGGCTCCGGTAAGGCGTTCCTTTTGCAAATGCAACTAGACTTTGTCGCCCACCTGAAACTTGTGTGGACCCCGATGTTGATCATGTCGTTGCTTGTAATTGGCATTTGATTTCTTTAGGATGTAGTGGACCTACTGGAAGATATGTTGGATGTGCTTAATGAAGCTGTTTTCCTTATCTGTTTCAGACTGGACATGAGCCGAATCTGCTTGAGTAGCTGCAAATGGCATGGCCACTTCAATGGGACATAGTGGCTGGAATCCCAAGCCCACCTAAAAAGGGCTGTGGCTAATCGAGTTGTGGAGAGCCCGGTTATAGCTGTGTTGAACATAGGGAAGGCTCTTGTCCCATGTACGTGGATGCTTTGAGTTGTACATGAGTAGAATGTGTATGATCATCTTGTTGACAACCTTTGTCTGGCCATCAGTTTGGGGATGGAAGGCTGTGGACTTAGTGAGTTTGGTGTCCAGCATCGACCAGAGACTAGACCAAAATGTATTGAGGAACCTTCTATCTCGATCTAAGATGATAAAATGTGGGATACAAAAGTGTACCCATAATTGTTTAAAGAAGATTTTAGTAGTGGCTTCTGTTGTGATATTCTTCTTGCAGGCCGCCATAATGGCCATCTTCGAGAACCTGTCGACTACCACAAAAGCATAGTCATTTCCATGCTTAGTAGAAGGAAGGCCTGACATGTAATCCATGGAGATGGATTCCCAAGGTCAACTAGGGGTAGGCAGCAGAGTATAGAGGCCTTGCTTCTTGATGGTTGGTTTGGCAATAACGCAGGTAGTGCAGGATCTGATGTACTTCCCGACATCCTATCGAAGATTCGGCCAATAGAAATACTTATGCAGTACTGCCACCATTTTATCAACCCCGAAATGCCCAACAACCCGACTATAGTGTGATTCCAAAATCATCTTGGTACGCTCACTTAAAGGAACACAAAGGTGACCCAAGTGGCATAATAGGGCATCCTGGAGGTGAAAATCTAGAACATGTTGACCCTTTAAGAGTGTCTGGTATGTGAGGCCGAATTCTGGGTCTCTTTTGTAGAGAAGTGGCCAATCAGAAGTCTCGTGCCCACAAGAGTTGAGCAAGATGGTTAACGCCATGATCGGTGGTCGACTGAGGAAATCTGTAACATTATTGGTGTTGTCCTTATTATACTTGATATTCAAATGGAAATGTTGTAGGTATGTGGAGCACTTCTGATGGCGATCATTTTGCAACTTCCCTTGTGTGTGTATGAACTGCAGGGGTCGGTGGTCTATGTGGATGACCGTTTCCTTCCCCAAAATGTAATGCTTCCATTGTCTACAGGCCTACACAATGGAATACATCTCTTTGTCATTTGTGGGATACTTCTAGACTGTGTCTGAAAGTGTCTCACTGTGATATGCCACTGAATGCTCGTGTTGAGTAAGGATTGCCCTAATAGCATAGTTAGAGGCATCTATCTCGATCTCAAATGGTTGTTGCAAGTCTGGTAATGCGAGCATTGGTGCCGAGCAGAGGTGATGTTTCAACTTTGTGAATGCCTTTTGTTGAGATTCAGACCAAGAGAATTCTGCTTTCGCTGCTCCCTTGGTGGCTTGACTCAAGGGCCAAGTGATATGAGAGAATCCCAAAATGAACCTACGGTAGAAGTTGGCAAGACCCAAAAAGTTGTGGAACTATGTCAGAGTGGTTGGAGATGGCCAATCCCGAATGACTTGGATCTTAGTTGGATACAAATGCACCCCCCATTCATCAATAATATATCCCAGATACTGAACTTGGGTCACGCCAAAAGTGAATTTCTCCGAATTGGCACATATCTTGTGTTGCCGCAATGATTGAAGAACTTTTCAGATGTGGTGGAGGTGCTCTTCCCAACTTTGGTTGAAGATCGGGATGACATCCAAGTATACCACTACAAATGCGTTGGTGAATGGTGGCAAGATGTCATCCATTAGCCTCATGGAGGTTGCAGGAGCATTCATCAACCCGAAAGGCATAACCAACAATTCGAAAAGGCCCTCCTTGGCTTTGAAGGCAGTCTTACACACATCGGAGGGTTCAATTGGTCCCTGGTGATATCTTGACTTCAAATCGATCTTGCTGAAATATTTTCCCCCCTTCAGTTGGTCCAAAGGGTCATCAATTCGTGGGATTGAGTACCTAATCTAGACAATGATCTTGTTCAACACCCGATAGTCAATACAGAGTCTCCAAGTCCCATCCTTCTGTTAGAGTCAGTCTTTTCAATCCTCCGTTAGATATCAAAACACTTTCTGCATTTCATTTTTAGGAGTCTCGCTCCATTCACTCAGCTGCATTCCGCTAGGGGCATGCCATAATCTGATAGAAGGGTCTTGTCAGTCATTTACCCTCATGCCTTATCCTGCTGGTTTAGGTCTGTTTGTCAAATCATTTTAAAGGTCATTTACAGTTCTGTTCTAATCTCTTGATAAGCAAAGAGTCAACTTGGTCATTAGGTCTAGGGTTTGCAAATTGTTGTTCTCAAAGTGCTTCAATAATACTTGGAGGCTAGAGGAAGGTTCAATAATTCACTCAAATGATGTTTCTGAGCACGAAAAGATGAATTTTGGAAAACTGAGAGAGGTTTTTGTCCCAAATAGGCTAAGGAAGAAAAACCTCCTTCACTTTTTATACAGGTGTCATGGTTTTAGAGAAATATCAAAAATACAATTGCCTCGGGAGAATTGATGCACCTCTAAAGTGACCTTGTGAAAATCAAGTTTTCTCCTTGCTTGGTTAGCCAAATGACTTACTTGATGAGTAAAATGACAACTAGACACAAATATCTTTCCAATGAGCTATCATTATCTCAATTTGGAGTTGAGAAACACCTTCAAAAGTTGACTGCAACAACACTCCGCCTTGAGGCAGCCTCATTTGGCACATTTTGACCAGTCTTGGGAGCTTTGCGTTTTGATAGGGAAAATGAACTCCAAATTGAAAAATTCCAGTTGGATTGGAAAGTAGACTCAAATACCTTTCCAACGAGATATCCTTCACCTAATTTGGACACAGGGAAGGCCTCCAAAAGGCTCCTGTGAAAGGGCACGGCGCACAGAGGGAGCACGACGCACATGGGAGGCACGACGCTCAGGGCTAAAGGGCATGAAATTCATTGAAATTTTCCTCCAAATTGAAAATTATTCATTCCACAAGGTTTCAAAACTTGTTCGACACTAAGGATAGAGAGAAAGCATTTCAAGGTGATTGAGAGAGCAAGCTCGCGTTTTTAGTGAGGTTGGAGGTGTTTTCACAAGGCGTGGCACACAGACAGAGAGGCGCGACGCACTGGGCGCTACCATGCAGTGTTAAATTAACACGGGCATGACGCACACAAAGAACGTGACACACAGGCAGAGGGGCGTGGCGCACACCCACAAAGGCTCGGTTTTGTTCCAAATTTGCAACAAATCGCTTTGAATCCCTTTCAATTGACAGGTAGGGTCGACATCTCGGTTGCTCATATTGTTTTTGTGAACATGATGGTGGTTTATGGCCGTGTATAGTCGCAATAAAAACACCTAAACCCTACCACTTGAAATCATCAAAGCCATTGCTCTAGGGTTGCAAATTTGTTGTGTTGATACCAAGGTTCCTCCTCCCTTTACCTTTCATTTTTCCCCTTCTTTCCATTGTTCCCTTCCCCCCTATTCCCATTTTTCCCATCTTTCCCTACCCATAAAACATATAAAAAACCTTGTTCCCTATCCCCTCCACTCATTTGTCAAATGTAAACCCAAAACCCTACCTTAATAAAATCCCAAAACCCTACCTATAAATCCCCAAACCCTCCTACATGTCCCTAAACAAAAATCTCCCCCATAACCCCTAATCCATCATATATTCCCCTTTCCTAAAAGTCCCTTTTGCATTGTTCCCCTTGGTGGCAGAGTTCATAACAACACATAGTTTCATACATCATTAAAGGGCAGTCCAAGCACAGTCCATATACAGTAGACATGACATCTGATCCGTCATATGATCATGAAGAAGAGACACACAGTGATTCGCCAACAGAGGTACATGCACCCAAGAGGCCTCATAGAGGTGGCAAAACATCCGTGAAGATCGGAAGGTTGCCCAACGAAACCTAAATGAGAGGACACCCATTCAGCAGGAGATAGAGGCTGATCGAGAGATTTGGCTCAAGAGGGATCAACGTCCACTTAGAGGAGCTATTGGCGAAAGCAAACAAGGACAAGTGCATGCTCAGGCACATGAAAAACCATTATTGGACACGCAATCATGTTTGCAAGGCACAAATAAGGAATTTAAAGGCAAAACTAAAGAAGGAAATAAGAAAGCAAAAGAGGAAAAGGGAGCTTGATCATCTTTAGATACTGGCTGCAACCTCTTTAGGTCAGCATGACACTTGATGGAGAAGCTCCAGGGGCATTTTTGGCATTTTGACAAATTTTGGTACAAAAAACAGGGTTTTTCTCCTTGTGCACCGCGCCACTGGCGTGGCACTTATGATAGGGAGCTCCAAATCACGAAAGGTTTATATTTTTGGATTTGGCATGAAAAATCATGATTGCTGGTGCATGGCCAAGAAGTTTTGGCAAGGTTTGAGTCCCAAGGAGGTCAAAAACACTCAAAAAATGACCTCTCCGACCCTATTTTGACACATAGGAAGCAGTCTTGGGAGATTGAAGTTTTGGAGGGGCAAATGAGCACCAAATTCAGAAATTCCACTTGGGTTGGAAAATAGACAGATAGGGCTTTCTAACAAGTACACTTGGGCACAATTTGGACTTCATAAAGTACCTCAAAATAGCCTCCAAAGTGGCACGATGCATACAGTTTTGGGCGTGGCGCACAGAGACCCAAAGGCCAAAATCACTTCCGCTCCGCGAAATTTCGATTCGTGATTTTCTCCAAGTGGGCCCGCTCATTTACACTACATTTTTCCTTGCAGCTAAGGCAAAGTTTAAAAAGTATTTTCACAAAAGGTTGGCTTCTATCCAAGTGGCAAAAGGAAGGCGAGCAGTCACCCACCAATCTACGCTACAGTTTTGTCATTTTTGTAACGCTGCACCTATCACTAATGGTTGGATTTCCATTTACAGTTTGTAATGATTTGAAAAACTCCCCAACTTTGGGTCGTTCCATTTCCTAATGGAAAAATTCTATTTATTATATGAAAAACCATTTGCAAATGGTTGGGTGGAATTTCTGGGAGCAGTGGGAGAAAAAAATCAGCTTTGCACTGCACATTTTGGCCAGGGAATTAATAAAATGATGCAGATCTGATTCATGAGATTCATGTGGTATGATGTTTAGCAAATGTTTCTTCTTTCTATTTCATATGTGTATTTGTTATGTTTTATACAGTCCATTCATAAGCATATTCATGAGATTCATGTGGTATGATGTTTAGCAGATGTTTCTTCTTTCTGTTTCATATGTGTATTTGTTATGTTTTATACAGTCCATTCATAAGCATATTCATGAGATTCATGTGGTATGATGTTTAGCAGATGTTTCTTCTTTCTGTTTCATATGTGTATTTGTTATGTTTTATACATTCCATTCATAAGCATTTCCAGTTGAATTCTTTAAAGTAAGAAAGGTAGAATCCAGTTCACTACTCTGCCTCGGTAAGGTATTCATGCTGTATGTTTATTCTTCTATTTGAAAATGATTCATTTGCTATGCCCTTTTCAACCTCTTAACAGTCTTTCCATTCCATATTACTTCAATCTTACTGCTAAACCTCCTACCTATCTTGCCTCACGAGATATTCTGTGTCCTTGATTTAATTTCCCAGCTCAGGTGCTCCTTTGGTCCCTTACAGCCCAAAAAATTCAGTCATTCAAAAATTGCCTTTTCCACATCTATTTACTAGCTTAAAATCAGTATTTCATTTTGAGTCATCTCAAACTTTATTGTGTATTTTTACTGAGTGTGACCAGGAGAGAGCCCTCTCCTGTTCTGGTAGGGCTAGCTACCAGACTGAGCGTGGTTTGTGGTTACCCTGAATTTTGCCTTCCTTCAGCCTAAGGTAGATTTAGGTGCTAACACCTTCTTTTGTACCAACACGATTGGGCTCCCATAGGGCGATGAACTTAGTTGGATGTGACCTTTCTGCAACAGCTCCTAAATCTACCTCTTGATTTCATCGTTCTCCAGAACGGAGCACTGATAGGTTGGTCCATTGGGTAGCGATGCACCTAGGGTCAGATCGATGGAGTGCTTGACCTAACAGTGTAGAGGAACCCCTACGGGGTAGGTGAAGACGTCCTCGTACTCTCCCACGACCTTGTTCATCTGTGGTTGTCTTGTGGAGGGGCCCTGTCTGGAGGTCGTGGCCACCGTCTTCTTCTTTCCCTGAGGGCATATCATTAGGAAAACAAATTTCCCTATTTTGGAAATGAGCTTACTTCATTGTTTTGTAGTAACCAAAGAGACGACGGTAGACAGTGATACCTCCGGTATCCTGTACAACTTGTTTCCCAAAGTAACAATAACAACACGAGGCCTTGATTCATACACAACATGTCACTTCCACAGGTATGGTTGGCCTAATAATACATCACAAAAATCAAGGGGAGAAACATCACATAATACCTCGTCCATGAAGGGCTTGATGTTGTATGGAAGGCGACACTGTTGGCTAATGCAAAGATCCCATCCTTAGTGAAGCCACCCAGTGTTGTATGGTTGGGGATGTGATTTGGTCGGTAAGCCTAGCCGCTTCACAACCTCTGTCGAAATGAGGTTCATTTGGCTCCTGCTTTCGATAATGAACTGTAGTGGAGAACCGTTTACCCACATATGGAAGTGGAAGAGGCGCTCCTCCTCCTTTGGATCTTCGGGTTCCTCCTTCTGGATCTTCGTGGTAGCAACGGTGGCATTGGGCTCAACATCGACTCGGAGTCGGAACATGCATATGATTTCGAAGCCTTTAGCTCTGCCACTAGTGACTGCTTGGCCCGACACTCACTTGTGCTGTGAGTGGAGCTCTTAGAACTCACCCCACTTTCCCGTGTCCTTCTTTGGCTTCACATTGTTGTTCTTTGCTTGTGGCTTTAGTGAGTTGTCCTGGGCCACCCCGCCTTGGCTTTGTCCTTTGTTCTGTGATTTGGGGACACCTTTCCCGTGCTTCGTATTCATAGATCCAAAGTATCGCTTCTTCTATTTAAACTTATACTCGACCATGACAGTGTATCGATATACTATGCCGAGCGAGGATATGTTCCATAACTCCATCTCATCATGGATGTACCTATGTAGGAAGCCACCATATTTGAGTACCAAATGCTGCTCAGTATCCTTGATACCCAACTTTGTGTGAAGGGTATGAAAAATATTGGTAAACTCTAGCTCGTCTTGGTCTCTTCCTTGCCGTAGCGTGGTCCACTTTATGTATTTATCCTCATAGCTCCCGAAAGGGTAGTACTACTCCTTGATGACATCCTAGAATGAATTCCAAGTGGGTGTGGCTGAAAACAATGAGGTCATACTTTCATCCTTCTACTCGCAGTATGTTTCCCACCAGTCCTTGACGTGGGGGACGAATTCGAGCAGGGCGAAAGTAATCTTTTCCCGTCCAGAAAAATCATGAACATAAAAATACCCTTCTAGCAGATTTAACCATTTATCTATAGAGTCTTCATCTATCTGACCCTCAAATGTGGGAATTTCAAAGTTAACTTGTACCTTAAAGGTTGTGGCGCTTCCAGAGTAGCTGCTAGAAGTAGATGTGTCGCCCCTGCATAGCCACTTAAGGATCTAGGCAAAACTGTCCATCATCGCGTGCCTTTGTCGCTCGAGGATTTCTTCGAGTAAGATTTTGATAGGATCTCCTAACCCCTCGTCTTTCTTTTCATCCACCATGGGAGGCCATCGGGATTTGTGAGGCTGGTCTTACAAAGCTTCAACCAGTTCAATCCCTAACTCCTTATATCCCGACCTCGTTGGTGACATGCAAATAAAAATAGAGAAAGAGTAGACCCCTATGATACCATTGATCTGGATTTAAATAGGAACAAAAAAAGTTACAGATATAACCATAAATGCATAGATGCAGCAGAAATAATACTTCATTTCATTAATGTAAAATACTGAAACATCCTTACAAATAAAAATGGAAATAAACTAGCTAGGGCGATGGTAGCTTATCTCTGAGAAGAGATGTGGCAGCTACATGCCTCTAAACTGTCTTACAATGAGGCTCGAAGGCCTATTTATTGTTGAGAAACAATGGAAAACCCTAAACATCCAAAAACATAACCCTAGGAGATGAAGCACAAAACTATGGACCCCATTGGGGTAAATTGGTACATCAACTTCCCGGGGTCATAACTTCGGCATACAATTTCCTTTTGACGCGCACAATACCTCGTTAGAAAGATCTATTTGATGAATACAACTTTGGAATGAGAAACATCGGCCCATGGACCCATGTTGCTCCCAGATTTCCCAAAAAATGTCATTTAGGGTTTCAAAACAGCTCTGGAAGTTCACGATCCAAAAAATGCTAAAAATAGTAAATTGTGCTACAATTAAGGACACTAAAAAACTAAAAGAAACAATGGTGGGGGTCCAAGTGGAATTGGTGGGTGGCCACCAATATCCACCTGGATCATTCCTCCCTGGTTAGGAAGCAATGGTCCCCATTGCGTTGAGTTCCTCCATGAGATGAGGAAACTTCTGCTAAACTTGGTCCCTGGTGAGCCACTTGCCCTGGTGAAGAAGTTGGCCTGCTTTGACAACTCGATACAGTTGGATCTTCTGCTAGCGAGTGTGCTTGATATGCATGTCCATGATCTGATCAGTTGCACCTTGTTCCATGCAATATGGATTTAACTCTATTGGTGGGAGCTGTTCTGCAATGTTGGATGTGTCTAGTAATGGTGGAAAGTATGGCCGAAGGCGGTCCACATTGAACACTGGGTGTAGGCCAAGGAATGGGGGAATGTTGAGCTCAAATGCATTGTCTCCCATATCCTTGGTAATGGTGTAAGGAACATATCAGAGTGGTCTAAGTTTCCGATAGGCTCCTGTAAGGTGTTCCTTTTGCAAATGCAACCAGAATTTGTCACCCACCTGAAACTTGTGTGGCACCCGATATTGATCATGTCACTGCTTGTACTTGGAATTTTATTTTTCTAGATGTCATGGAATTGCTGGAAGATATGTTGGATGTTCTCAATGAAGTTGTTTGTCTTATTTGTTTCGGACTAGACATGAGCTGAATCTGCCTGAGTAGCTGCAAATGGCATGACCACATCAATGGGACATAGTCGCTGGAATCCCAAGCCCACCTAAAAAGGCTTGTGGCTAGTTGAGCTGTGGAGAGCCCGATTATAGCTATGATGAACATAGGGAAGGCTCTCATCCCATCTGCGTGGATGCTTTGAGTTGTACATGTGCATAATGTGTATGGTCATCTTGTTGACAACCTCTATCTGGCATTTAGTTTGGGGATGGAAGGCTGTGGACTTAGTGAGTTTGGTGTCCAACATCAACCATAGACCAGACCAAAATGCACTTAGGAACTTTTTGTCCCGATCTGAGATGATAGACTTGGGGATCCCAAAGTGTAACCACACTCATTTAAAGAAGAGTTTAGCAGTGGTGTCTGTTGTGATATTCTTCTTGCAGGCCGCCATAATGGCCATTTTCGAGAACATATCGACGACTGCAAAAACACAATAGCTTCCATGATTAGGAGAAGGAAGGCCCGACATGTAATCGATGGAGATGGATTTTCATGGAATATGGTTGAAACCATATAAAATGTTTTAACATTCGACTGTTGATATTCTATTAATCTCCCCACGCGGTTGTAACATACATTAACTTTGGCATGTGGTTTATATATTATGGTTGTCGAGCCAAGTTTGGAACGACAGTTGGCTCATTTTCTAAAACAATTCGAGGGTTTGACGAGATCCACCAACCCTTTCCCCATCATAGCAATAAAACCAACTTTGAAGATAACATTGCGTCCTTGTTTAATAAAGTAATGTCGTGGTCTGATGGGTAATATTTTGGGTTGTCAACCCGGTGGTCGCGGGTCTGACCCACGACTCCTCTGCTTGCTTGTTTGACTTATGGGTGCACCACCTGTTGCCAAACGCCCTTCTCTCATGCTGCCACTTGTCCCGCTCTAGTGCTACCACTTGTATTGCTCTGGCATTGCCACTTGGCCTGCTCTAGCCTCCATTTTTCCCTATTTGGATAAAACTTCAAAATGTATTTTCTCCCTCATACGGAGGCCATTTTGAAAATCGAACATACCACTAGAATCAACATGATGAGCTCTTCAACTTGGTGTTATTTTCATGAGCATCTGAGACTGTTAAATTTTTAGGATTTTGAGGATCCTCCTGGATCACCCAACCCACATATGCCCAGAGTTAGATGAGTTGAAAACCCTCATTCACACCTCTAAAAAATCGGTAGCCTCAACTCCACCAAAAGGAGAAAAAGTTGTGCCTTTACGTAATAAAGAATTACACACCAACCATGCATGCATGATATGCGAAAAACATGGGCACTACACTCATCACTATCTTGATATCCTTCGATACTGAGAGACATTAAGCACACTCATTCAAGACACCTTTAATGAACCAACAGCACCAAACCAACCTGAAATGGGATGGATGTAATAACATCTTCTACATTGAAGAAGAAGTAATTTCATGCTCTAAAAAACCTTCCCACAACACATGAAGGCAACATGAACAACCAACCCCCTCCTCTGCTTTAACATGTGTTATATATGATGACCCTAATCATTCGGTAAACCTATGCCCAAAACTATGGACACTTTACCAAAACGACCCAGTCACCCAGGTTGCTCAAAAAAGAAAACCTAGATGCTAACATCATACATGCAATATTTGCGCAGGAAACCATTATAAGAGGAGGTGCTCTCACCTTCCTAGTTTCCACAAATAATTGAGTTTTGTACGTCGATTCATGAACGCAAACTCTTACCTGCTAGACTCAGATACCGAGTCCACATGACCAATTCCCCCACCGAGGGAAGAAGGACCCCTAGATGTCTTATGTGTGTTTGAGGAGAAACGACAACAAACAACAAAGCAGGCCCCCCGTCATCATACTTCCCATCACCACCATCAATCCAGAACGTGCCAAAAATGATCTAAAACCACATAGAAAACAAAATCATCCATCAAATGTGCCCTATGTGATAAACCCAACCATTTGATAAACGAATTCCATGAACTGAGCAAGTTCAATGCCATCTTTTGCTTATTGGTCCAAATCCCATACAAGCATCTTTCCAACCAAGAGAAAATCACATGTTGTTATTGTTGCATCTGCTCTCAATTACACCACATAAGGAATTGCCAATATCTTCCACGGTTCTACATAGCAAGAGAAGCGCTAAAACAAACCCATACAAGGAGGCCGCGTCACACTAATACAATGACCCATAGATGGATACCACCACAGGATATCTCGACTCATGACCTCAATGAGGCATCAACATCCCATACTATGAGCAGTACTACCTCCCATACAATCTAATCGATTAGTTATGGTCCAATATGTGGAAAATCTACCCAAACCTCTCATAGCACTAAAGCTTCCCCTATATTGCATGCATTTTTAATATGACAATCCCTTCAAAATAATGAAGCCCACAAAAAGCGGGTCAAAGCATCAATTGACTGCAACATCACCCCTCGAACATTTACTGAGGGATAGTTAGTCCTCTGCTACGATGTCACCCAAGAAGAAGTAGGACCTGGAAAGTTTGAAACTCTTTGGAAGGGCCCAAACATCATCAAACATTACCTCGTTAAAGGGGCATACATATTGTCAGAGCCTGTTGGGACTTGCCTAAAAAATCCCGTCAATGGTCTCGACCTCAAAAAATTTCATCCATAAAGTTCTAGAGTAGACATGTATGAACAATGACTTATTTTTTTATGATGATCAACGCATCATGGATTTACTCTAAAAAAAATTTGTCATCACATGTCGACTGGATCTTCTGCCAGCTTATCATCTCAGTTTCGCTGACGGTGCATCTCGATGGTCACAAAACCTTGTTGTTGCAGCCTGGGCAATATGCTCTCCTCACCAGACACCTCATCTCTTTAATGGACTTTGTATCAGGTAGCCACCAGCAATCAAGTAGAGTACGATGTCGTCATAGGCCTCTTCGCCAATTCCCACCACCTAGGTATCTGTCACCTACATGTATTCCTTGATTCCCAACTAGTTGTATCGCAGTTAAACATGACCTTTCACATCCGTGATTCACGCCTTTTTCATAAATCTATGCATGCACAAAGGTTAGCTAGATATTTTGATCATATCACATTTACACATATACCAAGGGATCAAAGTCATACATCTGATCACATTGCTAATCAACTCCTACACTGGCATGCACCACATATATATAACAATCAAGATACATAAAACATCAACAAAAGATACATCTCAAATAAAATGAAGAAATACACAAGAAGTATAGACGCATCCAACACATCATGAGAGCTACCAAAAAATGACCTCGTATATACATCAAAAAATATATGAGCACAAAAAGTATCACATCATCCACTAGCCCACGACCAGGAAAACTAAGTCAACAAATTGTAGGGAATAATCCTCATAAATGGGTGCTTGCCCTGGTACATACATAATATCATAAAACAAAACATAACCATCAAGTCTATCTAAGGCCCTAGCAGCCAAATATTTGCATCTGGAGCCAAAATTAGACCATCCCTAGCCATCGCCATGGCTATGCAGTGTAAAATTGGTTGGCGTGCTCTCTCCAGTGACATTGTCGTCTCAACAACGACCTCCACCAAGCCAACCCATCCATCGATAAGCAACCCTCTAGTGAGGGTCTCCCCTCGACCCTAAGCATCATGGTAGCTCTGTAACTCTGCCTCAAAAGCTTCCAAGTGCGCCTCTACATCCTCAGCACGTGCGCGTCATCGCTCTGCATCCTCACCCTCTACTACAATTCCACCCTCTCCATCGAGCCCACCAATCTCAAACCGGCGCCGCTATGCCAGTCGCTCAGGACCACTCTGAGGAACAACCGGTGGCCTCACCACCCTCGTTCTCAGTGGAACAAGAACATCTTGTGCAACACCCATATGCCTCGGATCGTGGCCTACCAAATTGGCCAGTGGTCACCCTTGCGCCTCCACATTTGCAAGTAAACAAGCATGGTATCAACGTCATCATAAATAAAATATAATAATGATACGTGAAAGTAAACATATGCATACAAATGCAGAAATCAAAATATACTTGCTGGTCCCCAGGCATCACCCTGAGGAAGTTCCATATTCGGATCTCCCCGAAAGTCCACTATGTGATAAGGAAACTCCAAAATCAACTGAGCTTTGGAGTTAAACCAATCCTCTACAGTGGCATTCTATTAACGCCCCACTTGGCTACTCCCAGCTCTCGGCATCACACCTCCTCAACGATGCATACATGGGTCCCTGGCAGTCCCCGTTGGCTCTCCTTAAATCAGAGGAAGCATAGCTACCCGCTGATACATAATGTTGCAGAGCACACTCCCATAACAAAAACTTCTAAGTGTACCACGCTACACCTGCATAAGTTGCGAAAAAACCCCCCAATGTAGTAATTGAGCCCAATCAAAGAAGTGCCCTGCCTTTAGCTGCTACAATATCGCTATATGGGGTCCCAATGCACTGTTGGGAGATGCTGGCCCCACCAGTATCACAATCATACCCAGGACTGCTCGATTGGCTAGGTCCAACACAACTGTAATATTAATACATCCCTCCTCATAGGGGTCACACCCACAGTAATGGTGGAAAGTATGGCTGAAGGCGTTCCACATTGAACATTGGGTGCAGACCAAGGAATGGGGGAATGCTGAGCTCAAATGCATTGCTTGCCACAACCTTGGTAATGGTGTAAGGACCATATCAGAGTGTTTTGAGTTTTTGATAGGCTCCGCTAAGGCATTCCTTTTGCAAATGCAAGTAGAGTTTGTCATCCACCTGAAACTTGTGTGGCACCTGATGTTGATCATGTCATTGATTGTACTTGGAATTTGATTTCTCCAGAATGTCGTGGACCTGCTGGTGGATATGTTGGATGTGCTCAATGAAGCTGTTTGCCTTATCTGTTTCAGACTGGACATTAGCTGAATCTACCTGAGTAGCTACAAATGGCATGGCCACATCAATGGGACATAATGGCTAGAATCCCAAGCCCACCTGAAAAGGGCTGTGGCTAGTTGAGCTGTGGAGAGCCTGGTTATAGTTGTGCTGAACA
The DNA here is from genome assembly GCA_000404065.3 of Pinus taeda. NCBI lineage: Eukaryota > Viridiplantae > Streptophyta > Pinopsida > Pinales > Pinaceae > Pinus > Pinus taeda. The sequence continues at coordinate 195,943 of APFE031051896.1, forward strand.
TAGAGAAGGCTCTCATCCCATGTGCGTGGATGCTTTGAGTTGTACATGCGCAGTATGTGTATGATCATCCTATTGACAACCTCTATCTGGCCATTAGTTTGGGGATGGAAGGTTGTGGACTTAGTGAGTTTGGTGTCCAACATCGACCAGAGACTGTACCAAAATGTACTGAGGAACCTGCTGTCCTGATTTGAGATGATAGACTATGGGATCCCAAAGTGTACCCACACTCATTCAAAGAAGAGTTTAGCAGTGGCTTCTGCTATGATATTCTTCTTGTAGGCCACCATAATGGCCATCTTTGAGAACCTGTCGACGACCACAAAAAAACAGCAGTTTCCATGCTTAGCAGAAGGAAGGTCCAACATGTAATCCATGGAGATGGATTCCCAAGGTCGACTAGGGGTAGGAAACAGAGTATAGAGGCCTTGCTTCTTGATGGTCGGTTTGGCAATGGTGCAGGCAATGCAGGATCTGATGTACTTCCTGACATCTTGTTGAAGATTCGGCCAATAAAGATACTTCTGCAATAATGCTACTGTTTTCTCGACCCCGAAATGCCCAACAACCCGACTGTAGTGTGCTTCCCAAATCATCTTGGCACGCTCACTTGAAGGAACAAAAAGGTGACCCAGGTGGCATAATAAGACATCCTGTAGGTGAAAGTATGGAACATGTTGACCCTCCAAGAGTGTCGGATGTGGTGGAGGTGGTCTTCCCAACTCTGGATGAAGATCATGATGTCATCCAAGTATACCACTACAAATGAGTTGGTGAATGGCCGCAAGATGTCATCAATTAGGCTCATGAAGGTCGCAGGAGCATTCGTCAACCTGAAAGGCATAACCAACCATTCGAAAAGGCCTTCGTTGGCTTTGAAGGCAGTCTTCAACACATCAGAGGGTTCGATTGGTACCTGGTGGTATCCTGAATTCAAATCGATCTTGCTGAAATATTTCCCCCCTTCAGTTGGTCTAGAAGGTCATCAATCTGTGGGATCAGGTATCTAATCCAAACAATGATCTTGTTCAGCACCCAATGGTCAATACAGAGTCTCCAAGTCCCATCCTTCTTCTATACCAAAACGATCATGATCCCACACAGCAATGAACTCGGTCGGATGTGACCTTTCTGCAACAGCTCCTGAATATGGCTCTTGATTTCATTGTTCTCTTGAATGGAGTGCCGATAGATTGGTCCATTGGGCAGGGCATACCTGGGGTCAGATCGATGGAGTGCTTGACCTAACAGTGCAGAGGAACCCCTGCAGGGGTGGTGAAGATGTCCTTGTAGTCCTCCATGACCTTGTCCATTTGTAGTTGTCGTGCGGAGGGGCCTTCTCTAGAGGTCGTGGCCACCGTCTTCTTCTTTCCTTGAGGGTGTATCATCAGGAAAACAAATTTCCCTGTTTTGTAAATGAGCTTACTGCATTGTTTTGTAATAACCAAAGAGATGGCAATAAGCGGTGCTACCTCCGGTATCCTGTACAACTTATTTCCCAAATTAACAATAACAACACGAGGCCTTGATTCATACACAAAATGTCGCTTCCACAATTATGGTAGGCCTAATAATACCTCATCCTTGAAGGGCTTGATGTTGTATGGAAGGCGACACTGTTGGCTTACGCGAAGATCCCATCCTTGGTGAAAATACCCAATGGTGTACGGTTGGGGATGTGTTGTGGTTGGTAAGCCTAGCCGCTTCACGACCTCTGCTGAAATGAGGTTCTTTTGGCTCCCACTGTCGACAATGAATTGTAGTGGGGAACCCTTTACCCACATTTGGGAGTGGAAGAGGTGCTCCTCCTCCTCTGGATATTCGGGTTCCTCCTTCTGGATCTTCGTGGTGGCAATGGTGGCATTGGGCTCTGCATCGATAATCTGCTTCCCTTTGTCATTTCCCTTTTCAACTTCTAACTTAGAGCCGGAACATGCATCTGATTCCGAAGTCTTTAGCTCAGCCATGAGTGACTGCTTGGCCCGACCCTCACTTGTGTTGTGTGTGGAGCTCTTATGGAACTCACACCACTTTCTCTTGTCCTTCTTCGACTTCATGTTGTTGTTCTTTGCTTGCAGCTTTCGCAGGTTGTCTTGGGCCACCCGCCTTGGCTGTGTCCTTTGTTCTGTGGTTTGGGGGCACCTTTCCCTTGCTTCGGATTCATAGATCCAAAGTCTCGCTTCTTCTGTTTAAAATTTTGCTCGATCTTGACAGCGTATCGGTACGCTGCGCCGAGCGAGGAGATGTCCTAGAACTCCATCTCGTCCTCGATGTACTTGTGTAGGAAACTGTGGTATTTGAGTACCAAATGCTTCTTAGTCTCCTTGATACCCAACTTTGTGTGAAAGGTGACAAATATTGGTAAACTCCTGTTGACACCTAATCTTCATGATTGGGAATTTTATGTAAATAAAATAAATTGGGAAGGTGAACAGTCATCGAGAGATGAACTGAACAATCACTCCCTATTGTATATAATAATGGGTTACCTATGGAATAATACATGAATCAGTTTTCTACCAAACTGGAGTTACTCCTGGCCTGACATGGTATCAGAGCCAGTTCTCAAAATAGTTGTAACTCCCTTCATTTCTGCTACTGTGGGTTGTACGCTGGTCTGAGCACTGTCCACTGAGCGTTGTCCTCTGTCGTTCTGACCTGAGCTCTGTCCTCAAATGCCGCTGTCATTCTGTCCACTGAGCACTGTCCTCAACGCCTCTGTCCTCACTTATCCGGTTTTTCGTTGTGATACCGGTATGCCTTACCGTTTAATTTTTTTTGAAAACCATAGGCCACCGTGGAAGCGGAGCATCGAATCCAGCGGATACTTCTTGCAGAGAGGTATTCATTTTTCACATTTTTTTTCATTGAAAGGAATATGAAGGATGTTGTCCAGCTGCAATCAAACTCCAGTTCTCCAAGCAATTCAAACTGAATGAGTATTAACACTGTATGGTATTAACGTTGAATGTGTATTAACGCCAAAACGTTGTACTGTGCGCTGTTCAAATGATATTTGAAATGTTGTATGTGCGGTTGAAATGGTCCAGCATATATATATATATGGTATTGAACTCTACGACTTTTCTCATTTTCTTGTTTGTCTATGATCTGATACAGCACTCTGCGGTTTTATTTAACTGGCAAATACTTCTTGCTCTGTTAGTTCTGCCCCTCAGGCCATTTCTCGTCAAGATTGAGGAGAGAACGCGAGTATGCACCTGATTGCCACCATTTTGAGGGCCCTGCACACCGTTTGCTCTGTGTTGGTGGAGTCTCCAAAGATGGCACTTTTAAGTTTTCTGGGGTCTTATTTTTCAACTTTTTAAGCTGCGTTTCTCTCACATTGCGCGCGGATTCTGATTGCTTGAATACCTCAGGATCACAAGAGCCAAGTTGCTTGAAGTATTTTGCTGTAAAAAAAAATTGAGCCAAATTTGGCGGAAGAAGGATATATTTGGCGGAAGAAGGATATATTTAGCGGAGGTAGATGTCGTCCAAGTGAGGTTTTGAATGAAGTTTAAGAAGGGGATGTCAGTGGGTGGGCCTGGTAGAGATATGATGAAATGAAAGAGACAGAGGAATAGTAGTGGGATGGAGCGTAGCACTAGTATTAGCACCGGCGAAACCCTCTCTGAGTCTTATTTTTGTGAACGACTATGAACCGAGACCTCGTTCACAACAGCCGCATAGTCACAAGGTTTGTGGAGATGAATAGTTTTGCCTAGTATCAATGCGTAGTTTATTTTTCATTCAAATCATTTGAATGGTAATGTTACCCTGCTGCGTCGTAAAGTTAAAGCATTAAAATGATATGTAATATATAAATATATTACATTTTAAAATATATTACATTTTAAATATATTACACCTAATCTGAAACGAATGGGTGAACTGGACAGTCATCCAGAAGATGTACTGATCCGTTTTGTTTATGTATATAAATGTAGGTTACCTAATGAATAATACCATCAGTTTCTCTCGCTCATTTATTCTGGAGTTACCCTGGCCTGACATGGTATCAGAGCACAGGTCCCAGAATAATTGTAACTCCTGACTGAGAGCTGCTCAGTCTCTGACATAACTGAAGACTGAAGACTGCCTTCATTGAAAGGCCTACCGCTGCCTTCATTGAAACGCCTGTCGCTGCCTTCATTGAAACGCATGACATTGAAGACTGAAGACTGCATACCTGTTGGGTTTCTTATGATGACAATCTGAAGACGTAACGCCGTTGTCCCTCTTACATTACCAATCCAAGAGGTAATGCACTGCCTTTTTTTTTTAATGGTTAAAGTCGAAGAACCGTTTGCACTGTTTTTCATTCGAGAGGCTCCCATCTGCATGTTTTTCACTGTTTATATCCGCCTGAGAGGCTCTCGCACCGGCCTGTGAGGAACCCAGCCATTTTTTTTTTAAATGTTCTATCGATTAAAAAGGCTTTCATGCTCAAGAGACGAGACAATTTGACAAAGCACAAGGAGTTTGAAAAGACCGACGGAACATTTAAGTCCACAGGATTTGAACTAATAACCTGTCGGGAAGAAACCACCAGAGAGACACCAAATCTACTTTAAGAGGCCATATCTACTTTATGAGCATGAAGATCCGCATAATTATTTGGCGTCGGTGATTGAGATAAAACCTTCAATTAGTGACAGGCCATATCTACTTTATGAGCATGAAGATCGCTTAAAAGCTCATTTTTGTATTCTGTCATCATTGCCATATTTACGCTTTAGTAAAGTTGTGTCCCACTATGCCCAGAGGCCGTGCTTCAAACTGCTCCTTTCTGCTGCGGATTGCTATTTATCCATTGTAACTTCCCACTGTTTCGAAGTTGATTGCGCAAGTATTAGTATTTCCATATGAGTTCTGAATAAGAGTCAATTTTGGAATTATGGTATAAAGCAGATGTTAAATGATTCTTTATGGTAGCGCTATGGTATAAAGCAGATTTTTAAATGATTTTTTTTCCCATATAAAAATCATTTTAAAAGCAGAAATATATATGTGGAGATATAAGTAGCAGAATTTTAATCATTTTTAAAGCAGATATATATATGCTGAGATATATATGGTGAGCAGAATTTTAAATGATATATATGGTGATTTTAAGCTGAGATATATATGGTGTGGTGAGCAGAATTTTAATGATTTTTTCTCCATAGCAAAATCATTTTTTAAAAAGAAGCGGAAGTTTTTTTAAGAGTATTTTTTTCATCAGAAGTATATAGCAGCAAAAGTTTTTATATCAGCAGAAGTAACCTTTTACAGAATGCATTCAATCATCTCTATGATAGGAATAGTTCTCACTGGCAAGGAGAACTATACTGACTGGTCCCGGATGGTACAGCACACCCTCATTTTCAATGAGCTGTGGAAAGGAGTGTGTGTTGGCGGAGACAATGACCCAGAAAAACCTACATCAGACAAAGAGCTTGCCATCTGGGAAAACAAGAACAGCAAAGCGTATGCATTAATAGCAACGTCTGTAAATAAGGAGGTGAGTTGTCACCTTACAACATGTTCAACTGCCTTTGAAGCTTTACAAAAGCTGAAAGAGCTCTATGAATCACATTCTGCACTTGAAGTCGTCCAACTTATGATTAAACTCTTCACTCTTGAACTGCAAAATAATG
>APFE031051896.1:218331-234799 GCA_000404065.3 Pinus taeda
AGCCTACATAACAATAATAATGTAAGGGCACAATAATAACAATATTGGGCTTCTATGGGGCACAATAGTAACAATATGGGCACTACATGGGTACATAAATATAATAAGGGGGTTGTACTAATAATAATAAGGGGTTACACTAGCAGTATAGAAGCCTAACAACTTGACTCAGGGTAGAGTCAAAGTTGACCAGGTTAAACAGTGATGGTTTTGGGGCACATGGTATTGTACACCCATAGTATTATGCCCGTGGTATTATATGTAATGGAGCTTATAAAAGGCTGGAAGGACTTCATTGTAATGCAAGACCTGGAGGTGAGCGGTGAAGACTCACTTGTTTGGATTGCCAGGGTTTTGGCCAATGCTAATAAGATCTTATTAGGTTGGGTTTTTCCCCGGACTTGGGGTTTTCCCGGATAAACATTTGTGTTTATGTGTTTATGGTTGTTGCTGGTTATTTTTATATTTGTTTCTCTCAGTAATTCTCCGTAATTAATTTGTGTTCTCGGGTAAATTTCTTAACAACTGGTCTTTCCCAGACTTTACCATTGATCACCGAGGGGTACACATGCCTTACCAAGTCTTGCATTACAATGAAGTCCTTCTAGCCTTTTATAAGCTCCATTACATATAATGGCACGGGCAGAATACTATGGGTGCACAATACCATGTGCCCCAAAACCATCATTGTTTAACCTGGTCAACTTTGACTCTATCCTGAGTCAAGTTTACCTAACAATACAGAGATGCAGCAAAAATAATACTTCATTTCATTAATGTAAAATCCTGAAATATGCTTACAAAGAGGAATGTAAATAAACTAGCTAGGGCGATGGTAGCTTATCTATGAGAAGCGATGTAGTGGCTACATGCCTCTGAACTATCTTAGAATGAGGCTCAAAGGCCTATTTATCGTAAGAAACAATGGAAAACCCTAAACATCCAAAAACCTAACCCTAGGAGATGAAGCGCCAAACTATGGGCCCCGTTTGGGTAAATTGGTACATCAACTTCCTGGGGTCGTAACTTTGGCATACGATCTTCGTTTAACGCGCACAATACCTCGTTAGAAATATCTATCCGAGGACTACAACTTTTGAGTGAGGAACATCAATCCATATATCTATGTTACTCCCAGTTTTCCCAAAAAAACGTTGTTTATGGCCTCAAAACGGCTCCAGAAGTTCAGGACTCGAAAAAATGCTAAAAATAGTAAATTCTGCTACAATTAAGGAAACTGAAAAACTGAAAGAAAAATGGTGGGGGTCTAAGTGGAATTGGTGGGTGGCCACCAATATCAACCTGGATCATTCCTCCCCCCTTAGGAAGCAATGGTCCCCATTGCGTTGAGTTCCTCCATGAGATGAGGAAACTTTTGCTAAACTTGGTCCCTGGTGAGCCACTTGCCTTGGTGAAGTAGTTGGCCTACTTTGACGACTCGATATAGTTGGATCTTCTGCTGGAGAGTGTGCTTGATCTACGTGTCCATTATTCGACCAGTTGCATCTTGTTCCATGCAATCTGGATTTAACTCTATTGGTGTGAGTTGATCTACAATGTCGGATGTGTCTAGTAATGGTGGAAACTATGGTCGAAGACGGTCCACATTGAACACTGGGTGCAGGCCAAGGAATGGGGGAATGTTGAGCTCAAATGCATTGTCTCCCATAACCTTGGTAATGTTGTAAGGACCATATCGGAGGGGTCTGAGTTTTTGAAAGGCTCGGGTAAGGCGTTTCTTTTGCAAATGCAACCAGACTTTGTCGCCCACCTGAAACTTGTGTGGCACTTGATGTTGATCATGTCACTGCTTGTACTTGGCATTTGATTTCTCTAGAATGTTGTGGACCTATTGGCAGATATGTTGGATGTGCTCAATGAAGTTGTTTGCCTTATCTGTTTCAGACTGGACATGAGCCAAATCTGCCTAAGTAGCTACAAATGGCATGGCCACATCAATGGGACATAATGGTTGGAATCCCAAGCCCACCTAAAAAGGGTTGTGGCCAATCGAGTTGTGGAGAGCCCGATTATAACTGTGTTGAACATAGGGAAGGCTCTCATCCCATGTGCATGGATTCTTTGAGCTTTACATGCAAAGAATGTGTACGATCATCCTATTTACAACCTTCGTTTGGCCATCAATTTAGGGATGCAAGGCTGTGGACTTAGTGAGTTTCGTGTCCAACATCTACCGGAGACTGGACCAAAATTTACTGAGGAACCTTCTATCTCGATATGAGATGATAGACTATGGGATCCCAAAGTATACCCACACTTGTTCAAATAATATTTTAGCAATGGCTTCTGCTGTGATATTCTTCTTGCAGACCGCCATAATGGCCATCTTCGAGAACCTATCGACAACCACAAAAACACAGTCATTTCCATGCTTGGTAGAAGGAAGGCCCGACATGTAATCCATGGAGATGGAATCCCAAGGTTGACTAGGGGTAGGCAAAAGAGTATAGAGGCCTTGCTTCTTGATGGTCGGTTTAGCAATGGCACAGGTAGTGCAGGATCTGGTGTACTTCCCGACATCCTGTCGAAAATTCGGCCAATAGAAATACTTCTGTAGTGATTCCACCATTTTATCGACCTCAAAATGCCTAACAACCCGACTGTAGTTTGCTTCCCAAATCATATTGGCATAATCTCTTGAAGGAACACAAAGATGACCCAAGTGGCATAACATGGCATCCTGGAGGTGAAAATATGGAACATGCTGACCCTCCAAGAGTGTTTGGTATGTGTGAATGAATTCTGGGTCGCTTTCGTAGAAAAGTGGCCAATCAGAAGTCTCATGCCAACAAGAGTTGAGCATGGTGGTTAACGCCATGAATGGTGGTTGACTGAGGAAATCTACAACATTATTGGTGCTTCCCTTCTTAGACATGGAACTGTTGCAGGTATGTGGACCACTTTTGATGGCGACCATTCTGCAACTTCCCTTGCATCTGTGTGAACTGTAGGGGCTAATGGTCTGTGTGGATGACTGTTTCATTCCCCAAAATGTAATGCTTCCATTGTCGGCGAGCCTGCACAATGGAATACATCTCTTTGTCATAAGTGGGATACTTCCGGACTGTGTCTGAAAATGTCTCACTGTGATATGCCATTGGATGCCCGTGTTGAGTAAGGACTGCCCCATTAGCATAGTCAGAGGCATTTGTCTCGATCTCAAATGGTTGTTGCAAGTCTGGTAATGCGAGCATTGGTGCCAAGAAGAGGTGATGTTTCAACTCTGTGAATGTCTTCTATTGAGATTCCGACCAAGAGAATTTTTCTTTCGCTCCTCCCTTGGTGACTTGACTTAAGGGCCAAGTGATATGAGAAAATCCCAACACGAACTTGTGATAGAATTTGGAAAGACCAAGAAAGTTGAGGAGCTCTGTCAGAGTGGTTGGAGATGGAAAATCCCGAATGACTTGGACCTTGGCAAGATCCACATGCACCCCCCGTTCATTAATAATGTATCCCAGATACTGAACTTGGGTCATGCGAAAAGTGCATTTCTCCAAATTGGCACATAATTTGTGTTGCCGCAGTGTTTGGATAACCTATCGGATGTGGTGGAGGTGCTCTTCCCAACTCTGGCTAAAGATTAGGATGTCATCCAAGTATACCATTACAAATGAGTTGGTGAATGCCCGCAAGATGTAATCCATTAGCCTCATGAAGATTGTAGGAGCATTCACTGAAAGGCATAACCAACCATTCGAAAAGGCCCTCCTTCGCTTTGAAGGCAGTCTTCCACACATCGGAGGGTTCGATTGATACCTTTGGATATCTTGACTTCAAATAGATCTTGCTAAAATATTTTTTCCCCTTCAGTTGGTCCAGTAGGGCATCATCCATGGGATCGAGTACCTAATCCAGAAAATGATCTTGTTGAGTGTCTGATGGTCAATACAGAGTCTCCACATCCCATCCTTCTTCTGTACCAACACGATCGGGCTCCCACAGGGCTATGAACTCGGTCAGATGTGACCTTTCTACAACAGCTCCTGAATTTACCTCTTGATTTCATCATTCTCCATAACAGAACGCCGATAGATTGGTCCATTGGGCAGTGGCACACCTGGGGTCAAATTAATGGAGTGCTTGACTTGATAGTGCAGATGAACCCTTGCGGGGGAGGTGAAGATGTCCTAACACTCCTCCACAACCTTGTCCATCTGTAGTTGTCATGCGGAGGGGCCCTATCTGGAGGTCATGGCCACTGTCTTCTTCTTTAATTAGGGGCGTATAACTAGGAAAACAAATTTCCCTGTTTTGGAAATGAGGTTATTGCATTGTTTTGCAGTTAAGAGATGGCGGTAGGCGGTGCTACCTCCGGTATCCTGTACAACTTATTTCCCAAAGTAACAATAACAACACGAGGCCTTGATTCATACACAGCATGTCACTTCCACAAGTATGGTTGGCCTAATAATACATCACAAACATCAAGGGGAGAAACATCACATAATACATCATCCGTGAAGGGCTTGAAGTTGTATGGAAGGCGACACTGATGGTTCACGCGAAGATCCCATCCTTGGTGAAGCCACACGATGGTGTACGGTTGGGGATGTGCTATGGTCGGTAAGCCTAGCCACTTCACAACCTCTACCGAAATGAGGTTCTTTTGGCTCCCACTGTCGACAATGAACTGTAGCAGGGAACCCTTTACCCACATCTAGGAGTGGAAGAGGCACTCCTCCTCCTCTAGATCTTCGGGTTCCTCCTTTTTGACCTTCATGGTGGCAATGGTGGCATTGGGCTCCGCATCGATAATCTACTTCCCTTTTTCATTTCCCTTGTTGGGTTCTGACACAGAGCCAAAACATGCATCTGATTCCGAAGCCTTTAGCTCAGCCACCAGTGACTGCTTCGCCTGACCCTCACTTGTGTTGTGAGTGGAGCTCTTATGGAACTCACACCACTTTCTCGTGTCTTTTTTCAAATTCGCGTTGTTCTTCTTTGCTTGTGGCTTTGGCGGGTTGTCTTGGGCCACCCCGCCTTGGCTGTGTTCTTTGTTCTACGGTTTGGGGGCACCTTTCGCTTGCTTTAGATTCATAGATCCAAAGTCTCAATTCTTCTGTTTAAACTTCTGCTCGATCTTGACAACGTATCAGTACGTTGTGCCGATCGAGGAGATGTCGCAGAACTCCATCTCGTCTTGGATGTATCTATGTAGGTAACCGTGGTATTTGAGTACCAAATGCTACTTAGTATCCTTGATACCCAACTTTGTGTGAAGGGTATGAAAAATATTGGTAAACTCTGACACGTCTTGGTCCCTTCCCTGCCACAACGTGGCCCACTTGATGTATTTATCCTCATAGTTCTCGATAGTGTAGTACTGCTCCTTGATGGCATCTTGAAATGAATTCCAAGTGGGTGCGGCTGAAAATAGTGAGACCGTACTTTCATCCTTTTTCTCATAGTAGGTTTCCCACTAGTCCTTGACGTGAGGGGTGGCTTTAAGCAGGGTGAAAGTAATCTTTTCCCGTCCGGAAAAATCATGAACAAAAAATACCCTTCTAGCAGATTTAACCATTTATCTACAACATCTGCATCTATCTGACCTTCAAATGTGGGAATGTCAAAGTTAACTTGTACCTTAAATGGTGTGGCGCTTCCAGAGTAGTTACTGGAACTAGATGTGTCGCCCCTGGGTAACTGCTGAAGGATCTGGGCAAAGTTGTCCATTATCGCGTTCCTTTGTCGCTCGAGGGCTTCTTTGAGAAAGATTTTGATAGGATCTCCTACCCCCTTGTCTTTCTTTTCATCCGCCATGGGAGGATGTCAGTATTTGCGATGTTGATCTTGCAAAGGTTCAACCAGTTCAAGCCCTAACTCCTTATATCTCGACCTCGTTGGGGACATGCAAAGAAAAACAGAGAAAGAGCAGACCCCTCTGATACCACTGATCCAGATTTAAATAGGAATGCAACAAGTTACATATATAACCATAAATACAGAGATGCAATAGAAATAACACTTCATTTCATTAATGTGAAATACTGAAATATGCTTACAAACAAAAATGGAAATAAACCAGCTAGGGCGATGGTAGCTTATCTCTGAGAAGAGATGTGGTAGCTACATGCCTCTAAACTATCTTACAATGAGGATGGAAGGCCTATTTATTGTTGAGAAATAATGGAAAACCCTAAACATCCAAAAACTTAACCCTAGGAGATGAAGCGCCAAACTATGGGCCCCATTTGGGTAAATTGGTACTTCCCAACGTCGTAAATTTGGCATACGATCTCCGTTTGATGCGTGCAATACCTCACCATAAATATTTATCCGAGGACTACAACTTTTGAGTCAGCAACATCGGTCCATTGACTGATGTGCCCACTTTTCGCCAAAAACGTCGTTTAGGGCCTCAAAATGGCTCTGGAAGTTTAGGACCTGAAAAAATGCTAAAAATAGTAAATTGTGCTACAATTAAGAAAAATGAAAAACTGAAAGAAACAATGGTGGGGGTGCAAGTGGAATTGGTGGTTGGCCACCAATATCCAACTGGACCATTCCTCCCCCCTTAGGAAGAAATGGTCCCCATTGTGTTGAGTTCGTCTATGAGGTGAGGAAACTTCTGCTGAACTTGGTCCTTAGTGAAGGAGTTGGCCTACTTTGACAACTCGATACATTTGGATCTTTTGTTGGCGACTATGCTTGATCTGCATGTCCATGATCTTATTAGTTGCAGCTTGTTCCATGCAATCTAGATTTAACTCTGTTGGTGTGAGTTGTTCTACAATGTCGGATGTGTTTAGTAATGGTGGAAAGTATGGCCGAAGGCAGTCCACATTGAACACTAGGTGCAAGATAAGGAATGGGGGAATGCTGATCTCAAATGAATTTTCTCCCACAACCTTGGTAATGGTGTAAGGACCATATCAGAGTGGTCTACGTTTCCGATAGGCTCCGGTAAGGCGTTCCTTTTGCAAATGCAACCAGACTTCGTCGCCCACTTGAAACTTGTGTGGCACCCGATGTTGATCATGTCGCTGCTTGTACTTGGCATTTGATTTCTCCATAATGTTGTGGACCTACTGGAAGATATGTTGTATGTACTCAATGAAGCTATTTGCCTTATTTGTTTCGGATTGGACATGACCCGAATCTTCCTGAGTAGTTGCAAATGGCATCGCCACATCAATGGGACATAGTGGCTGGAATCCAAAGCCCACCTGAAAGGTGTTGTGGCCAGTCAAGCTGTGGAGAGTCTGGTTATAGCTGTGCTAAACAATGGGAAGGCTCTCATCCCATGTGCATGGATGCTTTGAGTTGTACATGCGCAAAATGTGTACAATCATCCTGTTGACAACCTCTATCTGGCCATCAATTTAGGGATGGAAGGCTGTGGACTTAGTGAGTTTGGTGTCCAGCATCGACCAGAGATTGGACCAAAATGTATTGAGGAACCTACTATCCTAATCTGAGATGATAGACTGTGGGATCCCAAAGTGTACCCACACTCATTGAAGGAAGATTTTAGCATTGGCTTCTGCTGTGATATTCTTCTTGCAGGCCACCATAATGGCCATCTTTGACAACCTGTCAACGACCACAAAATCATAGTCATTTCCATGCTTAGTAGATGGAAGGCCCAACATGTAATCCATGGAGATGGATTCCCAAGGTTGAATAGGGGTACACAGTGGAGTATAGAGGCCTTTCATCTTCGTGGTCGATTTGGCAATGGCACAAGAAGTACAGGATTTGATGTACTTCCCGACATCCTGTCGAAGATTTGGCCAATAGAAATACTTTTGCAGTACTACCACCATCTTCTCGACTCGGAAATGCCCAACAGATCGACTGTAGTGTGCTTCCCAAATCATCTTGGCACGCTCTCTTGAAGGAACACAAAGGTGACCTAGGTGGCATAATAGGGCATCCTAGAGGTGAAAATCTGGGACATGCTGACCCTCCAAGCGTGTCTGGCATGTTTGGCCAAATTCTGGTTCGCTTTTATAGAGAAGTGGCCAATTAGAAGTCTCGTGCCCACAAGAGTTGAGCACGGTGGTTAACGCCATGATCGGTGATCGACTGAGACAATCTGCAACATTGTTGGTGCTGCCCTTCTTATATTTGATATTCAAATGGAACTGTTGCAGGTATGTGGACCACTTTTGATGGTGATCATTCTGCAACTTCCCTTGCATCTGTATGAACTGTAGGGGTTGGTGGTATGTGTGGATGACCGTTTCCTTCCCCAAACTGTAATGCTTCCATTGTCGGCAGGCCTGCACAATGGAATACATCTCTTTGTCATAAGTGGGATACTTCCAAACTATGTCTGAAAGTGTCTCACTATGATATGCCACTGGATGCCCGTGTTGAGTAAGGACTGCCCCAATAGCATAGTCAAAGGGATCTGTCTCGATCTCAAATGGTTGTTTCAAGTCTAGTAATGCGAGCACTGGTGCCGAGCAGAGGCGATGTTTCAACTCTATGAATGCCTTCTATTTAGATTTAGACCAAGAGAATTTTGCTTTCACTCCTCACTTGGTGACTTGACTCAAGGGCCAAGTGATATGAGAAAATCCCAACACGAACCTGCGGTAAAAGTTGGCAAGACATAGAAAGCTGCAGAGCTCTGTCAGAGTGGTTGGAGATGGCCAATCCCATATGACTTGGATCTTGGCTAGATCCACATGCACCCCTTGTTCATCTATAATGTATCCCAGATACTGAACTTGGGTCATGCCAAAAGTGTATTTCTCCAAATTGGCACATAAATTGTGTTGCTGCAGTGTTTAGAGAACCTGTTGGATGTGGTGGAGGTGCTCTTCCCAACTCTGGCTGAAAATCAGGATGTCATCCAAGTATACCACTACAAATGAGTTGGTGAATGGTCATAAGATGTCATCCATTAGCCTCATGAAGGTTGCAGGAGCATCCATCAACCTGAAAGGCATAACCAACCATTCGGAAAGGCCCTCCTTGGCTTTGAAGGCAGTCTTCGATTGGTACCTGGTGATATCCTGACTTCAAATCGATATTTCTAAAATATTTTTCCCCCTTCAGTTGGTCCAAGAGGTCATCAATCCAGGGGATCGGGTACCTATTACAGACAATGATCTTGTTTAGTGCCTGATAGTCAATACAGAGTCTCTAAGTCCCATCCTTCTTCCGTACCAACACGATTGGGCTCCCACAGGGCGATGAACTCAGTCAGGTGTGACCTTTCTATAGCAGCACCTGAATCTGCCTCTTGATTTCATCTTTCTCTAGAATAGAGTGCCGATAGATTGGTCCATTGGGCAGCGACACACCTGGGGTTAGATCGATGGAGTGCTTGACCTGACAGTGCAGAGGAACCTCTGCAGGGGAGGTGAAGATGTCCTCATACTCCTCCACTACCTTTTCAATCTGTAGTTGTCATGCGGAGGGGACCTGTATGGAGGTCCTGGCTGTCGTCTTCTTCTTTCCCTGAGGGTGCATCATCAAGAATTTTTTTTTCCCTATTTTGGAAATGAGCTTACTGCATTGTTTTGCAATAACCAAAGAGTTGGTTGTAGGCGTTGCTACCTCTGGTATCCTTTACAACTTATTTACCAAAGTAACAATAACAACATGAGGCCTTGATTCATACACAACACGTCACTTCCACAATTATGGTTGGTCTAATACCTCACAAACATCAAGGGGAGAAACATCACATAATACCTCATCCGTGAAGGGCTTGATGTTGAATGGAAAACGACATTGTTGGCTCACGCGAAGATCCCATCCTTGGTGAAGCCACCTGATGCTGTACGGTTGGGGATGTGCTATGGTTGGTAAGCCAAACTGCTTCACGACCTCTACTGAAATGAGGTTCTTTTGGCTCCTGCTATCGACAATGAATTGTAGAGGGGAACCATTTACCCACATATGGGAGTGGAACAGGAGCTCCTCCTCCTCTGGATCTTCGAGTTCCTCCTTCTAGATCTTCATGGTGGCAGCGATGGCATTGGGATCTGCATCGATAATCTTCTTCCCTTTGTCATTCCCCTTGTTAGGTTCTGACTTGAAGTTGGAACATGCATCTAATTCCGAAGCATTTAGCTCGGCCACCAGTGATTGCTTGGCTCGACACTCACTTTTGTTGTGAGTGGAGCTCTTATGGAACTCACACCACTTTCCCATGTCCTTCTTTGGCTTCACGTTGTTGTTCTTTTCTTGTGGCTTTGGCGGGTTGTCTTGGGCTACCCTGCCTTGTCTTTGTCCTCTATTCTGTAGTTTGGGGGCACCTTTCCCTTGCTTTGGATTCACATATCCAAAGTCTCGCTTCTTCTGTTCAAACTTTTGCTCGATCTTGACAGTGTATTGGTACGTTATGCCAAGTAAGGAGATGTCCCAGAACTCCATCTCGTCTTGGATGTACCTGTGTAGGAAACCATGGTATTTGAGTACCAAATGATACTTAGTCTCCTTGATACCCAACTTTGTGTGAAGGGTATGACAAATATTGGTAAACTCTGACATGTCTTGGTCCCTTCCCTACCATAGCGTGGTCCACTTTATGTATTTATCCTCATAGCCCCTGACAGGGTAGTACTGCTCCTTGATGGCATCATGGAATGAATTCCAAGTGGGTGCGGCTGAAAATAGTAAGGTTGTACTTTCATCCTTTTGTTCGCAGTAGGTTTCCCACCAGTCCTTGACGTGGGGGACGAATTTGAGCATGGCGAAAGTAATATTTTCCTGTCTAAAAAAATCATGAACAAAAAAATACCCTTCTAGCAGATTTAACCATTTATGTACAACATCTGTATCTATCTAACCCTCAAATTTTGGAATGTCAAAGTTAACTTGTACCTTAAAGAGTGTGGCGCTTCCATAGTAGCTGTTGGAAGTAGATGTGTCGCCCTTGGGTAGCCGCTGAAGGATATGGACAAAGCTTTCCATCATTGTGTTCCTTTGTCACTCGAGGGCTTCTTGAAGCAAGATTTTGATAGGATCTCCTGCCCCATCATCTTTCTTTTTATCCAGCATGGGAGGCTGTCAAACTTTGTGAGGCTGGTCTTGCCAAGGTTCGACCAATTCAAGCCCTAACTCCTTATATCCCAACCTTGTTGGGGACATGCAAAGAAAAACAGAGAAAGAGCAGACCCCTCTGATACCACTAATCCGGATTTAAAAAAAAACACAACAAGTTATAGATATAACCATAAATACAGAGATACAATAGAAATAATACTTCATTTCATTAATGTAAAATAGTGAAATATGCTTACAAACAGAAATGGAAATAAACTAGCTAGGGCAATGGTAGCTTATCTATGAGAAGAGATGTGGCGGATACATGCCTCTGAACTGTCTTAGAATGAGGCTCGAAGGAATATTTATTATTGAGAAACAATGGAAATCCCTAAACATCCAAAAACCTAACCCTAGGAGATGAAGTGCCAAACTATGGGCCCCATTTGGGTAAATTGGCACATCAACTTCCCGGGGTCGTAACTTTGGCATACGATCTCCATTTGACGCGCACAATACCTCGTTAGAAAGAGTTATCCGAGGACTACAACTTTTGAGTGAGAAAAATTAATCCATGGACCCATGTTACTCCCAGTTTTCCCAAAAAAATGTCGTTTATGGCCTCAAAACGGCTCTGGCAGTTCAGGATCCAAAAAAATGCTAAAAATAGTAAACTGTGCTACAATTAAGGAAACTGAAAAGCTGAAAGAAACAATGGTGGGGGTCCAAGTGGAATTTTGGGTGGCCACCAATATCCACCTGGATCATTCCTTCCCCCTTAGGAAGCAATGATCCACATTGTGTTGAGTTCCTCCATGAGATGAGGAAACTTCTGCTGAACTTGGTCCCTAGTGAGCCACTTACCATGGTGAAGGAGTTGACTTGCTTTGACAACTCGATATAGTTGGATATTCTATTGGCGAGTATGCTTGATCTACGTGTCCATGATCTGATCAGTTGTAGCTTGTTCCATGCAATCTGGATTTAACTCTTTTAGTGTGAGTTGTTTTGCAATGTCGGATGTGTCTAGTAATGGTGGAAAGTATGGCCGAAGGCGGTCCACATTGAACACTGGGTGAAGGCCAAGGAATGGGGGAATGTTGAGCTCAAATTCATTGTCTCCTATAGCCTTGGTAATGGTGTAAGGACCATATCAGAGTGGTCTTAGTTTTCGATAGGATCCGGTAAGTAGTTCCTTTTGCAAATGCAACCAGACTTTGTCGCCCACATGAAACTTGTGTGGACCCCGATGTTGATCATGTCGTTGCTTGTAATTGGCATTTGATTTCTCTAGAATGTCGTGGACTTGCTGGAAGATATGTTGGATGTGCTTAATGAAGCTATTTTCCTTATTTGTTTTGGACTGGACATGAGCCGAATCTGCTTGATTAGCTGCAAATGGCATGGCCATTTCAATGGGACATAGTGGCTGGAATCCCAAGCCCACCTAAAAAGGGTTGTGGCCAATCAAATTGTGGAGAGACCGATTATAGTTGTGTTGAACATAGGGAAGGCTCTCATCCCATGTGCGTGGATGCTTTGAGTTGTACATGAGCAGAATGTGTATGATCATCCTGTTGACAACCTTTGTCTAGCCATCAGTTTGGGGATGGAAGGCTGCGGACTTAGTGAGTTTGGTGTCCAGCATCAACCAAAGACTAGACCAAAATGTACTGAGGAACCTGCTATCTCGATCTGAGATGATAGACTATGGGATACCAAAGTGTACCCATACTTGTTCAAAGAATATTTTAATAGTGGCTTCTGTTGTGATATTCTTCTTGCAGGCCGCAATAATGGTCATCTTCGAGAACCTGTCGACTACCACAAAAACATAGTAGTTTCCATGCTTAGTAGAAGGAAGGCCTGACATGTAATCCATGGAGATGGATTCCCAAAGTTGACTAGGGGTAGTCATTGAAGTATAGAGGCATTTCTTCTTGATGGTCGGTTTGGTAATGGCATAGGCAGTGCAGGATCTTATGTACTTCCCGACATCCTGTCAAAGATTCGGCCAATAGAAATACTTCTGCAGTACTGCCACCATTTTATTGAACCCAAAATGCCCAACAGCCTGACTATAGTGTGCTTCCCAAATCATCTTGGTATGCTCGCTTTAAGGAACACAAAGGTGACCCAAGTGGCATAACAGGGCATCCTGGAGGTGAAAATCTGGAACATGTTGACCCTCTAAGAGTGTCTGGTATGTAAGGCCGAATTCTGGGTCTCTTTTGTAGGGAAGTGGCCAATTAGAAGGCTCATGCCAACAAGAGTTGAGCACGATGGTTAACGCCATGATTGGTGGTCGACTGAGGAAATCTGCAACATTATTGGTGTTGTCCTTCTTATACTTGATATTCAAATGGAAATGTTGCAGGTATGTGGACCACTTCTGATGGCGATCATTTTGCAACTTCCCTTGCGTCTGTATGAACTGCAAGGGCCGGTGGTCTGTGTGGATGACCGTTTCCTTCCCCAAAATGTAATGCTTCCATTGTCAGTAGGCCTACACAATGGAATACATCTCTTTGTCATTTGTAGGATACTTCTAAACTGTGTCTGAAAGTGTCTCACTGTGATATGCCACTGAATGCCCGTGTTGAGTAAGGACTGCCCCAATAGCATAGTTAGAGGCATCTGTCTCGATCTCAAATGGTTGTTGCAAGTCTGGTAATGCGAGCACTAGTGCCAAGCAGAGGCAATGTTTCAACTCTGTAAATGCCTTTTGTTGAGATTCACACCAAGAGAATTTTGCTTTCGCTCCTCCCTTGGTGGCTTGACTCAAGGGACAAGTGATATGAGAAAATCCAAAAACGAACCTACGGTAGAAGTTGGAAAGACCCAAAAAGCTATGGAACTTTGTCAGAGTGGTTAGATATTGCCAATCCTGAATGACTTGGATCTTAGCTGGATCCAAATGCACCCCCCGTTCATCAATAATATATCCCAGATACTAAACTTGGGTCATGCCAAAAGTGAATTTCTCCAAATTGGCACATAGCTTGTGTTGCCGCAATGTTTGGAGAACATGTTGGATGTGGTGGAGGTGCTCTTCCCAACTTTGGTTGAAGATCGGGATGTCATCCAAGCATATCACTACAAATGAGTTGGTGAATAGTGGCAAGATGTCATCCATTAGCCTCATGGAGGTTGCAGGAGCATTCGTCAACCTGAAAGGCATAACTAGCAATTCGAAAAGGCCCTCCTTGGCTTTGAAGGCAGTCTTCCACACATTGAAGGGTTCGATTGGTCCCTGGTGATATCTTGACTTCAAATCGATCTTGCTAAAATATTTTCCCCCCTTCAGTTGGTCCAGAATGTCATCAATTCGTGGGATCGAGTACCTAATCCAAACAGTGATCTTGTTCAGTGCCCGATATTCAATACAAAGTCTCCAAGTCCCATCCGGCTTCTGTACCAACACGATTGGGCTCCCACAAGGCGATGAACTCGGTCGGATGTGACCTTTCTACAACAGCGCCTGAATCAACCTCTTGATTTCATCGTTCTCCAGAACAGAGCACCAATAGATTGGTCCATTGGGCAGTGACACACCTGGGGTTAGATCGATGGAGTGCTTGACCTAACAGTGCAGAGCAACCCCTATGGGGAAGGTGAAGATGTCCTCGTACTCTCCCACAACCTTGTCCATCTGTAGTTGTCTTGTGGAGGGGCCCTATCTGGAGGTCATGGTCATCGTCTTCTTCTTTCCCTGAGGGCATATCATTAAGAAAACAAATTTCCCTATTTTGGAAATGAGCTTACTTCATTGTTTTGCAGTAACCAAAGAGACGGTGGTAGGCGGTGCTACCTCCAGTATCCTGTACAACTTGTTTCCCAATATAACAATAACAACACGAGGCCTTGATTCATACACAACATGTCACTTCCACAGGTATGGTTAGCCTAATAATACATCACAAACATCAAGGGGAGAAACATCACATAATACCACCCGTGAATGGCTTGATGTTGTATGGAAGGTGACACTGCTGGCTAACGCAAAGATCCCATCCTTGGTGAAGCCACTCGGTGGTGTATGGTTGGGGATGTGCTTTGGTTGGTAAGCCTAGCCGCTTCACGACCTCTGCCGAAATGAGGTTATTTTGGCTCCCTCTTTCGACAATGAACTGTAGTGGGGAACCCTTTACCCACATCTGGAATTGGAAGAGGCGCTCCTCCTCCTTTGGATCTTCGGGTTCCTCCTTCTAGATATTCGTGGTGGCAACGGTGGAATTGGGCTCAGCATTGATAAGTTTCTTCCCTTTGCCGTTCCCCTTGTCGGGTTTTGACTCGGAGTCGGAACATGCATTTGATTCTAAAGCCTTTAGCTCTGCCACTAGTGACTGCTTGGCCCAACACTCACTTGTGCTGTGAGTGGAGCTCTTATGGAACTCACACCACTTTCCTGTGTCCTTATTTAGCTTCGCATTGTTGTTCTTTGCTTGTGGCTTTAGTGAGTTGTCCTGGGCCACCCCGCCTTGGCTTTGTCCTTTGTTCTGCGATTTGGGGGCACCTTTCCCATGCTTCTGATTCACAGATCCAAAGTATCGCTTCTTCTGTTTAAACTTCCGCTTGATCTTGAAAGAATATCGATATACTGTGCCGAGCGAGGATATGTCCCAGAACTCCATCTCATCTTGGATGTACCTGTTTAGGAAGCCACCATATTTGAGTACCAAATGCTTCTCAGTATCCTTGATACCCAACTTTGTGCGAAGGGTATGAAAAATATTTGTAAACTCTGGCACGACTTGGTCTCTTCCTTGCCGCAGCGGGGTCCAGTTTATGTATTTATCCTCATAGCTCCCGACAGGGTTGTATTGCTCCTTGATGACATCCAGGAATGAATTCCAAGTGGGTGTGGCTGAAAACAATGAGGTCGTACTTTTATCCTTCTGCTCGCAGTAGGTTTCCCACCAGTCCTTGACGTGGGGGATGACTTCGAGCAAGACAAAAGTAATCTTTTCTCGTCCGGAAAAATCATGAACATAAAAATACCCTTCTGTAGAAATTTTGAATAATATGACACTTATTCACAGAGATTATCCTTATTATACACTATTTGCGGAATGCATGCATAATACATAACCTCCTCTACGTTGATCATCAATTTGCAGAATTAAAGAAACAATCGCATGCGCACATTGAAACATCAATCACACATATCAACATAGTATGTACTGGGGAAAGCATACTGCTGAAAACCCCCAACTATCTATATATTATATTGATTGAGAACATGTAACAATACATAGTACAATACTCCTCGCAAGTACTCAGTACTATCTCCACCTGTTACACACAAACTATCTCAAATATGAATCAATCACAGGTTCAAATCTCCTTCGCTGCTTGCCTGCCTCCACTGTACAATCCTGCATGAGAATAGATGAGAATGGTTGATCCAAACTCGTATTTCCCTTGTGTTGCACTACGCAATCCTCATTGGCAATCTCAATCCACTGATTGTGCAAATCTCATGCACAACTATAGT
>APFE031051896.1:257973-359655 GCA_000404065.3 Pinus taeda
GATCCATATGTCTAAAAATAGACATAGTCTAAAAATAGACTTGCGCCAAAAATAGCCTGCGGGCCCACTTAGTGAAGGTGACTTCTTTCCACTAAGCTCCATCATCTTGTTGAAATCTCAACACTAACTTAGATTCAAAATTACTCTATTTGAACTAAACTACAACAAGAATCAAAACTCACTCTAGTTGGTGCTGAATTGAGAAATCTATTCTATTTATAGAATGTAAATTTTACTTATAATTACAAGGAATCAAAATACGCTAACTACTTTTACAAATAAAAATTTTATTATTCTTGACAGAAATAAATAAATTGAAACCAAACTTCTTCAACCAAATATCAAATTGAATTGTTACTTTAGAGGATTACCAGTGTGTGTAGTTATACTTTAGAATTTCCCTATCCATCATTCATAAAATCACTGACATAAATCAACTAAATTACTGAATGAAAATGATGAATGGAATGAACTGTGAAAAGAAAATGTTTTTGTATTTTATGAGTGCTTAGCCTATTGAAAATACAAAAAGTTAAACTAGAGATACATAGAGAAAATATTAAATAAAAGCATCAATAAATTGCAACAAAGAAAGATTTATTCATCTAAAAAATTGAAATGCACATCATCCAAATCTAATATAGTCCTACAACTCTACATGGGGGCCTCCTGTTTAGTGCAAGTACGTAATCAAATATCAAATCACTTAGCCACACATTGGTCACGAAGAAACAGAGTATTTATATTATTTTTCAAAGTCTTTAACAATGAATGATTATAGAAATTAATAACAATAATGATTATCTATTGCCTTTCCTCAGGGATTTTTATACTCTCTTATCAAATAATTGACTTAAGAGTCATAAGTCGAGAGGTAACTTTGCTAATCTAATAGCTAAGAAGTGAAATTAAAATTAAAGTTTTTCTTCTCATGATTTTCTACTGAAAGATCAAAACATGAGGGATTTAATTGGACACAACAGCTTCGAAATCTTCTTGTCCACTTCCATGCTCACATGATCCCACCATGAACTGCCTTCAAAGTTTGCACATTGTTGGAGTGTCATAACTAGAGTTGATTTCGGGTTTGACTTCAAGTTCTCTTGAACCATGTGACTTGCCAGATCGTTGAGCTAGGTGGATATCCATGTGTTAATCATTTAATATTTGTCCATGTCTTTTATTCTTTCTCTAATGCATTGGATCTTGTCTAACCCTAAAGTTAGCTACAAAATTCTTGGTTAGGTGCAGAATGCATGTGATTCAGTAGCTATAGGAATGCTTAAATTAAATTTCATAAAGAAAAAACAGATTATAAATCATGGATTACTGATACCTTTTTGGATGTTTAAGCAAGTATAAGATGATTTTTTTGAGACGAAAACAAAATTATTATGGAAAAGATGAAAAGGAAGGCAAAAGGGTTGTCAAAAAGGGGAGAACTTTAGACTTCAAATTTCCCCACACTGAGGGTTTTTCATGTCCTCATGCATCAAAATTTCAAATTTTGCCGAATCCTTTATTTAATGTACTATCTATGAGACCTAAACCAAGACATCCAAACTAGTGCTCCTCTTTCTTTTCTTAATACTGAATACTTCCCTTGGACTTTTCATTAGAATCTTACTTTGTAACCCTCTAATTTTGTTTCTAAGGAACATGTTGTTAGTTTTGAGTTTCTTGTTCTTATTATACTAGTGGTACAAATGCAAGAGTATGTTTTCATTTTGAGTCCTCAAAATTTCATTATGTACCTTTAATGCCTCATGCTCTTGTTTAAGATATTTGTTTAATATTTCTAACTCATATATGTCTTGTTTTAAAGCATCTTCAATTTTGTACTCTTTTGTAGGAATATCATCATACAGAGGAATTTCTTCATTGAAAGTACCTTGATCTTGATTTTTGGAAGGATAGTTTACCTTTTGTTGTGCTCTTTTCTCCAAAGATTCCACATAATCATAATTTTTTTGTTGGATTGGATCAATCTCTGGTGTCTTCCTTGTCAGACTTAGATTCTGATGACGAGGTGATTTTTTGGACTCTTTGCCGATGATGTGATCTTCTTCACTACTTCTAGAGACTGTATACTTGAACTTTTAGAAATTTGTTTGCTTCTCCTCAATTTTACCTCTAATTTTTCTGTGTTTTGGATGATTTTTCTTTTTTTGTTTCTCCTATGTTTCTTATCCATTGGTTCTTCCTCTTTTCTTCACGTGGCTTGACACTTGTGCTATTTTTCTTTCTTCTAACATTTTCTTCTTCATTTTTCTATTTAATCTTTTCCAAAAAATGAGAAAGAGGAGTGTCACATTTGGGCATCTCTACTTGGGTGTCTAATTCCTCTATTTATTTAATATCCAAACCCTCTTCTTCATTAATGTATTCAGGGTTAGGGTTTGAGAGTATTATGCACCGACGACTTCTAATTTTTATACTCATTTCCTCATTTTGAGCTTCTACAAAATGATTACGGACTAGAAAAATCTACCAATTATCTCCCTTAGCCCTCAAGTGTGTTTCAATGGTAATTTTAATGAGTCCATGATGATAGAGAGCACTATCAAGGGTTTTTTATTCTCATTTCACACTAGA
This sequence comes from Pinus taeda, assembly GCA_000404065.3. Taxonomy (NCBI): domain Eukaryota; kingdom Viridiplantae; phylum Streptophyta; class Pinopsida; order Pinales; family Pinaceae; genus Pinus; species Pinus taeda. Next base: position 260,569 of record APFE031051896.1, read on the forward strand.
GGCCATTTTTTTAAGGCTATAGAGTAGGAAATATGGTAAATTCAACTCATTCCCATTAATGAAATGCATCAGAAGTCAAACATGGTAAAATAACATGGTACCAAACCTCCCTTCACAAGTTAAGAACTTTTGGATGACTAATAACAAATTCCTCCATTTAGTTTTCAATGTCATTATTGGGAATCCATTTTTGAAAATAGAAACATCCATACCTGGGTTTCTGAGGAACATTGTCTACTCTTTCTCCTTGATTTTCCTATTTTTGAACTCTCTCTTCATTCCTTGGAAATTTTGTAGCTTCTACTAATATGGTTTATGTAAGTATGAGTTTGATCCCGCCAATTTCTACCTATGCTCCATCAAAATCCCATGCAATTTTTTTTTTTTACTTTCGTCTCGTGACCATCAAATTTCTCAAATAATTTGAGCTAGCCCACCCATTGAAACTTCTCCTTGACTCAAGGATATGCCTAAAGAAAATGGAATTCATTGGGCTTTGATCTAATAATAACAGTCATGGCAGAGAGAAGTTTCAATCCTGGATTGTCCCTCTTCAATAAAGGTGGCAGAGAAAAATAGGAAGAATGGTTGACAAAGTTGGATGGTTAAGGTTATTGAATATAGGTTGAACAATGGAAAAATAAGGTTATCGTGGGGTGTTCAATTCATAATAGAATTGGTTTAGCATTCACTTGATTGCCATGATTTTAAGATATAATTCCATAGGATTGTTAAAATTTATGCGATTTTGAAGAGATTTGATGTGACAGGTCAAAGTATTATGATAGCATAGGGCTATAACAGTTATGATTTAGAAGTATACTAGTAGTCAGTGCTATGAGGTCTTTTAATTGCTTAAAATTTTGTATCATGATCATCCAATGAAATTAAAAATATAATGTTCCTTAAATGAAAATTAATCTAACATCCTACATTCCTTCTCATATTTTCAATTTCCTCTGTTGCAGGTTCTAGAAGCTTTTGATCTAGCTGTAGAAATTGAAATCAGTTGCAGAATTTAAGATTGGCCGTAGAATGTCATTGATTTTGTAGCTTTTTAATTTATTAAAAGTTTTTCATTGGATGGAATAGAATTTGTATTGATGCTACTTCTTGATGGAAATTTAAGAATATTGGTATTTAGAAGTGTTGCTTAAGACATATAAAAATTTTAGAAAAAGACGAATAACAAGGAAATGGGAAAGAGATAGGGAGTTGTGATCTTTGTTTTCAGTTAAGATCTTTGTTTTCAATTAAGAACTTTTGTATAAACATGCCAACAATGTTGGTTTTCATGCTTATACTTTCTTTCTTTTTTAATAAGAAAATTACAATTGAGTTGGAGGATGAGGAGAAACATATCCTTTCTCAACCAGCCTAAAATTACAATTATCTTGCAAATATTTGAGAAATTATTCTCTTGTTAATGGTTTATGATATAAGCTTGATATATGACCATTAACAAGGAAGGTAAATTTCTCATCATCAATAGTTTTGATTTTTTCTGCTCCATTATCAAAGACAATATTTATCTCATAAAGGCCAAGCTAGTGAGTTTGAAATTTTCCCTGAAAATCTTTGAATTTGGAGTTAAAAATAAGATCCCAATCACCTGGCTTAAACATTTGAGCTTCGATGAACTTGTCATGCCATCTTTATCTTTGATGTTGAACTATGTTGGTTCTTTGGATAGCATCTTGTTGAATCTCATCTAGCTCATTCAATCGTGCTAACCTTTGTTTTTGAGCTTCAGATAGATTAAGGCCCAATTTGGTTGTTGTTTTGAAGGTCTCCACTTTGAACTCAATTGGAAGAAAAACTTATTTTCCATACACAAGCTCATCAGGAGTATGTCCAGTTGTATTTCTCTATGTGGTTTAGTATTCCCATAGTTCCTCTTGAAGCTTTTCTACCCAATCTCTTCTATGTAAATGCATAGTTTTGGTTAGAGTTGCTTCAAGTACCTTATTGGTGGATTCCACTTGCCCATTGGCTTGTGGATGATATGTAATAGACTTCCAATGTTTGGTCTTGTGTTGCTCCATTATCTTCTACACCAAATTGGATGTGAATTGAGTACCTTGATATGTCACAATTTCTCTTGGGACACCAAAACGAGTAAAAATATCCTCAAAAAGAAATGTAACTACAAAATTTTCAATTGCAAATGGAAGTGGTTTAGCTTCTACCCGTTTTGTAACACAATTTGTACAAACAAGTATATACGTTTTCTGTCTCGATGGAGGATTGTTGGACAAAAAAATATAGAGCACATTTCTCAAAAGGCTCTACATGTACCTATGGTTGTAGAGGCATCTCATTTGATGGAAAAGAATTTCCCATTCTTTGACAACTATCACATCTTTTGACATATTATTTGGCATCCTTGAAAAGAGAAGGCCAATGATATCTGAAAAGAAGGATTTTGTAAGCAGTTCTTCTATTAGCAAAGTGTCCTCCACATGGTTCATCATGACAAGACTTCAATTATGTTGGTACTTTATCTTCTCGAACAAACCTTTAGATGATTAGGTCAGGTCTAGTTTTGTATAGTTCTCCATCTATCCAAGAATAAGGTGCATTGTATTTGATAAATTTTTCATCTCTTTGGCTGCTAATTGTGGGGGTAATTTTCCTGTAGCAAAATAATTAGAAATGTTTTCAAACCAATGATTTTTAGTAGATACTGAAAAAACATATTTGTCAGGAAAATTATCCTTTACAGGAACATCTTTATTATTATTCTACATTCTAGAAATTAAATCAGCAACTATGTTTTGTTTTCCTGGTCTATCAAGGATAATAATATTGAATTCCTGCAATAATAACAACCATCTTGTAATTCTACCATTAGTAATTGGTTTTTTCATTAGATATATAATAGCAGAATGATCCATATGAATGAAATTTCATAGCCAATGATATAATGTCGAAACTTATTAATGGCATGCACAACAACTAAAAACTCATTTTCTATTACAGTATAATTTAACCCTGTAGGAGTCGAATTTTTTCTTGTGTAATAAATAGCATAAGGAGTTAGATATTTCTGTCCCAATACATCTCCTTTAGTTATATCTAAAGCATCAATTGAAATTTGAAAAGGAAGAGACCAATTAGGCCCTCTTAAAATTGGTGCTTCAGTGATTTTCTGCTTCAATGTCTCAAATGCTTTCTATCAATTAGAATTCCAAACAAATTCACAATATTTTGTAAGAAGTTTGAAAATTGGAGAGGGTATTTTTGTGAAATTTTCTATGAATATTCTATAATAACCAGTGAAACAAAGAAAACTTCTAACATATTTTTGACAAATAGGGATTAAAATTTTAAAATTTACTTTTACCTTAGATGTATCCACTTTAATTCCATCACCTAAAATATGGTGGCCTAAAACAATTCCTTCATTAAACATCATAAAACACTTCTCATGACTTAATGAAAATTTTTCTTCTTTACACCTAATGAGAACTTTTTATAATTTTTCAAGAGCTTCTTCAAAAGTATTTCCATAGATGGTAAAATAAGCCATGTAAACTCCACACAATCGTTAATTAGATCAGAAAAGATACCCAAATTTTCTCTTTTAAATGTTGCAGGTGCATTACATAATCTGAAAGGAAGTACCCTATAGGAATATGTTCCCCATGGACATGTAAAGGTTGTTTTGTCTTGATCATGTAGTGCCAGTTGGATTTGGTTATATCCACTGAAACCATCAAGAAATGAAAAATATTTCTTCCCTTCTAAGGTATCTAGTACTTGGTCTATAAAAGGTGGTGGAAAATGATCTTTAAAGGTATCTTTATTCAATTACCTATAACCAATGCACACTCTCTATTTTCCATTCTTATTTGGAACAATCACCAAAGGTGATACCTATTGACTATCTGATACTAGATAAATGAAATTCACATTAAGTAATTTTTGTAATTCCTCAAAAATTTCTCTCAAATTAGGATTCATCCTTCTCTGAGATTGTCTAACTAGTTTGACATTTTCTTGAATATAAATATGATGCATATAAGTTTTGGGATCAATTCCTTTCATATCAGTATATTCCCATGCATAAGCAGAGGAATTTTTTTGTAGCATCTTTATCAATTTTATCTTTTGAAATTCTTCCAAGTTATTATTGATGTTTAATGTTTTACTCATAAATATTTCTACTAAAAAATTTCCAAACGTTTCCCTAGAATTCAAAGCCATTTGATGAGATTATAAATATTCAATATTACATTGTTCTTGAAAACTTTTATCTTGTGCATAGTATGAAGAAGAATCATCATTATTCATCAAAATTTATAATTGATCTTCCTCATCTATTTGCGAAAGAGTAAATACTGGTTGAATATCATCAAAGTTTTCATTATCATCATTTATCCATACTTCACTTTCTACTTCAGTTGAAGCTAACCAAGGTCTACCATGGATCAATGGATGGCCTCCTAGATTATTCTTGGGAGTTAAAATCATAAAATCAACATGATATTTCCATGAATCCAAAGAGCCAGACACATATTCTAATATACCATATAGTTGGATAAGAGATCTATCTGCTAATTGCAATAATGTAGGGGAATATTGAAGATTGGGAAGTTTCAATTGATCCATAGTCTGTTTGCTCATGATATTTATGGTTGTTCCCAAATCAATCAAGGTGTTTGGGATTTCGATACCATTGAAGTGAATTTTGGATCTAGATATTTTTGAACTATTAGGTTCCCCATCATAATATCAGTAATGTTTCCTACCAATTGGATTTTCTTAGCATATTTTCTTTTCCTTCTTGGTTTTCTAATGCACAACTCCTTAATGGTTTTTGAAAATATTGGTATTTCCTTTATAGCTTGGAGCAAAGGAACTTCAATGCAAATATTTTTTAGTTAATCTAGCATGTCATATTTTGGTAAAACAATTTGTCTTTCTATTCCCTTATCAGTTTTGAACCTTTCAGGAAAAGGTGGATCTTGCAAGGAAACGGAGGGTTGTTCTATCACAAGAATTGTAGGAGTTAGATTTATTTTGTTATCATCTAAATGTATAGGAGCGTCTTCCTTTGGAGGAGTATTTTCTTGATTAAGAAATGTTTCTTTTTCAAGAACCTCATCCTCTTTATATTTTTGGATGACAAATGTTGGTGACTTATTTTGAAAAACCCTAGCACATATAAGTTGAACATCACTTAGACCTAATGGGGCTATCATACAAGCTTGAAATTTTTTACCTTCTACATCGTAGATAGCTTGTTTATTTTTATTATTTGGATTTGGGAGTGGTTGAGCAGTTCATTCAATTCACTCACCCTTCCATGCAATGTGGAAAAGTCAGAGAGGGAGGGTGATAACTATGAGGAGTGGGGTCGACAATTAAAAAGGAAATATGTGTAGGGGGGATCTCACCAAGTGCACTGAGCCCATTACCACAAAAGGAAATAAAAGGGCAGGACCAACTTCCGTTGTATCGAAGCTCATTCCCAAAACCATTGGAAAGGTTGAATAAGACATCGAAGGTCAAGCTAGATACAATCAAAGGTTCCCTAGGGTGCTACAGAGGAGCTACAGAGTCAATTTGCAGTTGCTACATGATTGGGATAAGGTGCTACAAGATTGGAAACAATTGCTACAGGATTATCGGAATTGCTACAGGATTGCAAAGGAGGTGCTATAGTATCAGACTGAGAGGTGAAAGAGGGTTTGAGTCAATGAGAATCTCATCCAAACCCCCATAGTTATAAGGAAATAATCCAAATAGGGGTAAGTGGCATATTTTCTCCTCACGCTCCATACAATTATGAAGTGAAATTCTGCCTGTACAAACATCTTGTAGCAAACCCCTGTAGAATTTGTTTACTTTTGAAAAATATTTTTTTTTCACATGAGGAAAGCAAGGTGGTAGTAGAGGTAGTATTTTTGAAGCTTGGAATATAATTCTCCTCACTATGACTAGAAAATATACGCCAACATCCTTACCCTACATTGAGACCCTAGGTTTCTCAGAACATAATTCTTCACAAAAATATCTTTGAAATAACTTGAGGAACGAGCAATAGGAGCCATGGGGGAAGGTTTAAATAGAAGGGAACCCATAGACACCAACAAAATCCATCAAAATTCTCTTGTCATAGATATCTTTCTAAGCCACAAGTGGATGGGGTTCTTTGAAAAATTGAAAGGGTATTATGATGAGGTAACCCATGAATCTTCCATGGCCCTTCACTTTCAAGAAGAAGACAATTCCACCACTATTATAAGGGGACTTGCCATCCATCTAAATTCATAGCTCATTAGTAGAGTGACCACGATACCTATGGGGCTAAATTGGGGCAAGGAATATAGAACCAAAGCCATCACAACCAAGAGGAATTTCTTCCCCCCTAAAGAGAATCTTGTTGAAGACAAAAATGGAGTAAGAAGGGAAAGCCTCCCTTACCCTTGGGATGAATTGGCCTATAACATACTCAAGTACATATATTTTGAAGGGATGTTGAGTGTTGTCTATGCCTAACAATTTAGGCTACTCTATGAGCTAAGGTTCCAAACATAATTGTCCATTCCAAGAAAGCTCCACGTTCCACATTTCCTCCTCCATTCCAAGATTGAAATGATCCATAAGGTGATGGAAGGGAAGCATTAGTATATATCCCATCATGGCCTCATAAGACTCATTGTTATGAATGCCTTAAGCCACCACAGGAGCCCTATGTTGTAGATTGGTTTTTTGGACATGGATAGGGAGGCCTTCATCGAGACACAAGACCAAACGCTGGCACAACATGAAGACACCACAAAATATAGTGTTGGAGGTAAGAAAGAAGAAGGATAGTCTCCATAACAAGGAGAAGAAGCTGAAAAAAAAAAAAAAAGAAAAAAAAAGAAAAAAAAGAGGAAGATGTTGAAGAGAAGGAAGAAGAGGTTGGAGTGGAAGTTGGAGAATAAAGGAAACAAGGAAGAGGGAAACAAAAAGTAGCATAAGAGACCCTTAGAGAGACCTCTAAACCTCAGAATAAGGGAAAAAAAAAAAAAGCAATAGATAAGCCCCTCATAGGGCAATACAAAACAAGAGGTGGTTTCTACCCTGGTAGTGCTTAACACACTTATCAAACTCAAGACGAGGCAACCCAAGCAAGGCCCCTTATACTTTAAAAGAATAAAGTGCACCATGATAAAACAAGGGAAGCCACAACCTCCTTCAATAATCCCAATCACAATTGATGAATTAGTTAGCCACCAAGAAGGAGAATCAGGATAAGGTGAAAGGAAAATTGAGGAGGCCACCTCCCTCAAAGACAAGGGAAAGAAGCCTTTGACACCCATGAGAATGCCAACCACTAGGGTAGTCATATCCAAGAAACTCAAAGAACAAAATTCCTTTCTACAAGAAAGAACATAGTTGTTATAGGAAGGAACATAATTTCTATATGATGAGGAAATAGTGCTACAAGAAAGGTTGGCAACACCTTAAGAGGAGGGAAAAGGTCCACAAAGCCTCCAAGAGCCTGATCCACAACTTGATCTTTCACCCTATTACAAGTTCGTTTAAGTTGGAAGAATTATCCCTGAGAAGTTTGAAATTCCCCTCCCATTTGAGTTATAAAAAGAGAGGAGTTGAACTCACCGATGGATGCAAATTGCAAAATCCAAGAAAGTAAAGGATGCAGGCCTCATGAAGGAAAAGATGCAACAAATGGATAAGGAAATGGTTGACTTCAGGCTAAAGGAATCATTCATGAAGGATCATCTATAGTTATCAAATAAGAGGCTAAGAGAGAAACTACAGGAAAAGGAGGCACAACTTGCTACCATGGAAAGCTTGTCCATGGAGGCCATCCAATGCAGGCAACCATCCAAATCATATTCCATTTTCCTCAAAGAATAATGGTTGCAATTCCAAATCAAACCATTGGCACAATATGGCTCTCTACCATTTCATGATTATATGAGGTTCGTTGACTTATGCCAATAGGTAAGCATTGAGGATAGGGCCAATTTGCTAAACTTTATATGCACAACATGATCCTCACAGACATGAAATTTTGGAACCCCTATTCAAGATTGGGGGATGCACAACTAATGACACTGGCCTCTTGGCTAACACGTGAAGAAACAAGGGTTGAGGAAGTAATGAAGGTTATGGGCAAAGAAGCAAGTGAGCCTTATACATCAGAGTAGAGTTAGTAAGTCCCAAGGATGTCATAAGTAACCATAAAATTATCTCTACAGATCCCAAATTGGCCACTCGCTAAAATATAATAATAATTCAACCTCCATTTTGAAGATACCTTTAGGTTATTGGGGACTGATAATTTTCATGTTTTTCTAAGAAGATGGCATGCTCTCACCCATAGCCTACAAATCAGGGAATATCATGCCTTTGGAAGGTTTAGGAATTCCCTAGAGAGGACCCTACTCTACAAAATAATTATTAAAATGTTGAAAATCAATTGGATAGGGTTAAAAATTAGTCCTCCCTTTCTATTGGGCATACAAGAGAGGAGAGATCAAGTAGAGGGACAAAGGGAGTGGGAAGCCATAGAGGTAAATACATGATTATATCGAGAAGAAGGCACACCATCTAAGATGCCTTGGGATGTCAAAGAGGTCACCAGAGCCATGCATGAACTACAAATCAGTGATTAAGTTTTTCAGAGGGTGAGCAACACTTTTAGCGAGGGGGTGATGATGGGTCCCATCAACAGATATATTATAAGGCCATTTTTCCATCCTCCAACCTATAAATTCTTTTTTTCTCACATTAATTAACATATTTTGGGCCATAATGTGTTTAATAGGAAGACTAAAGCATGATGTCATACTTTGTGGCCTAATGTGTGTTGATGGCTCTTAATTAACCTCATCAACATTGGGGGAAAACCACCCGGTCGGGGTCCCAATTAGATCCTTTTCCATTTGGAATGGTGGCTCTGACTGGAATTATGGGACTAGTTTCCCTTAATTAAAATATGTGGAATGGGATGAATGGTGGTGATAATGTATTTATTAAGAAAACTAATATATTCAGATAACCTACTTATAAATTATTGTAACTTATTATAATATCGGATTTGAGACTTTTGCGATCCTTTTCTGGTTGTAGATTGATTTCTGGATCCATTACATTTTCAATTGTTTGATTGACATTTCAAACCAACTATCATGGTTCATCATCAAGATAGAAAAAATGTTGAAAAACTAATCTCACGGGATATTAAGATAAATAGGTAAAGAAATGGGTGAAAAAGCCAACTAAAACTCTAGAGTGATAAAAAGGAAGATTGAAATTAATATACTAATAATGAACGAAGGAAATTTATGAGGATTTTCAACTGAGTTTGATAAAGAGTTTATTATAATATTAATAAGGTTGAAATGATCATGTATAATATTAATAATAATGAATGTAGGATATTTATATTGATTTTATTAAAGGGATTAAATAGTATTTGATTAAATGATTTGTTTAAATATTATGTATATAAATTTTTATATACAAAATGATAAATCTTAATGAGTGATGATAATATTAATAATGTTTATATTAACAATTGATTTTAATAAAGGGATTAATAGTAATTGATTAAATGTTATGGTTATAATGTTTTATATGCAAAATTAGATAAATATTTAATGGGTGATGATGTGAGAATGTCAACAATAGAGGTATAATTAAGGTAAGATGTAAATAAATTAGATGTATCATTAAAGGGAGGGATAAGTAGTAAATTGTAATTATAGTTATAAACAAATGATTATTAAAGTGAGGGATAAGATGTAAAAAAAAAGTGATAAATGATTATTGAGGAATGTTTTTAAATACTTGATTCAGCAGTGATCAAGGGGAGGGTTGGAAGGGATAGGAGGAGATAGATTTGGAAGTTAGTGTGGGAATCCAATTTTTACTAATGATCCAACCTTCATCTATGTTGGGGTTATAAGGATGTTTGCTAATTTCTATAGCTTTTCTTAGTTTTATATGAAAATAATGGTCAATTTTAGCAAGGATTCAACTATTTTCAATACACCTTTTGGTGCTTACTTTTATTAGAATGTTAAGCTAAAGAAGAAGATTTGGAGCAATTGTGTTTTATGTTAGCCAAGTGTTCTTGGATTCTGGTCTTGAATGTTCGACTAGTTTCCCCCACATATGTTCTAACACAAGAGAAAGGAATTAGATAGACCCCTTTTTGGCACTTAGGATCAAGGGGATATTTCACAAATTTTAGGTGACTGTGGATGGTATTCATGGCTTTGAAGGTGGCCCTAATGTTATTCTTTCTAAGGATATAGGTGGTTTTGTCAGTAGTTCCTGAAATATATGGTACGTTAACTTTACCAACAATAGCATCCATATTTTTGTTATTTTTATTTTTTGGTTCTTTGTTGGCATTATAAAAGGCCTTAATGGCTTGATGTTTCTTGTATCCATTTGTTTGGTCAATTTAATGTTCTTAAATTGGAAGCATAAATTATCGACCGGAATTGGTAAACTTATGAAGTGCAAGTGCACTATATATGCTAGAAGCCTTTCTTTTAATTTTTAAGATGATGGTTATATTTGTTTTGGGGATTTTCTTTGTTATTTGGGTTCCTATTTGTAAGCATTATATTAGAGTTATATTTCTACAAATTAATGAGTGGAAGTGGAACTATTGTTACACTAATCTACCAGGGCATATCTAAATTGCGTATTGTTCCTATGACTAGTTTTCACTCAATTATGTTGGAACAAAAGAGATCTATAATTCAATATCTTCTAAAAAATCTTATGTTAATCATTCTAAAATTGTGAACCTAACCTAAACACCTTGCTGCAATAAAACAAAGTATTGGGATTCAAATGATTCTAAGAGCCAGAAAATGATCCTTTAAAAGTTGTCTGCAAAGTATATACAAATTTTGATTCTAAAAAGCATGAAGACAATATTTTAATGCTAAATACATAGTACATACAAGTTATCATTCTAAAAGCATGAAAACAATATTTTAACACTTACTGTAATTAAGAAAAAAAAAACATTGAAGAAACTAAACCATTAAATGACTGTAAAGAAATTCAAATGCAAACGAAATAATGAGATTTAATTGAGTTATAACAAAATGATAAAATAGTGAATTAAGGAAACTAAGCTAGAATGAAATGACAATGTGATAACAGAAAGTGATAAAAATGAAATAAACTTAACCTCGACTGTCTACTAGGGCCCTCCACATACAGTAGGTGTAAATCACGCTCAAATACACATCAAATAACAAAAATGTAAATTTAATTCAATATGAGAACAAAAGGCATGTTTCACACAATTTCTTCAAAGATTAACTATTACTTCCTATTATCCTTTACAGAGGATACATATTTATATATAAAATGTGTGCTCAACAGTTTGAGACTTCTACACCTACAAGTATTTTAATCAATCCTTATTCAAATTCAAAACTCAAACAGTAAAAGTGTTATCTCGACAATTTTCTATTTGGAAAGAAAATCGAATAAACGTGATGCATTCAAACTTCTACTACTACATGTTTGACCTGTGCCTTTGACTACGCCACTATGTGATTCCTTCAGTGAATTGACTCGATCACATAGGAGGAGGTCCATGAGGGGATCGATCCTCAACCGCCCATGTGCTTCCTTTCTTTGTTGGCACACCAAAACCCTGCAAACCATGGAGATAGTTGCAAATTTGTAAAATAGCTGCATAATCAAGTTAATTTTGTAGCTAATGCAATATTTAACATAATAATAAGGAACATTAACAAATATGAAAAATAAGAGATATGAGAGTTTTACCTTATCAAAATCTATGGTTTTACTGCTTTTATTGATTTGATAGCAATGATGAAAAGAGGAAATGGAGGAAAAAGGGTGTCAAAACAAAACAGTTATGGAACTCTACATTCCCCCACACTAAATATTTTGTATGTCCTCATACAAAACACAATATTGATATCTTTGTTTAACTACCAGATTTTCTTGGACACTTCTGCTAGTACATCTAACTTTAGCCTTTTCACTTTCATACTAGTCATTGGTATCCTTGGTTTTCTCATGAGGATCATGTATTTCAAGTTTATAACTTGTCTCTATAAAGCCTTGTTTTTCTTCTTCATTTTCATGTTCTTATTAAACCACGGACTTAGATGTAAAAGGAGGTCATCATTCTTAGCTATTTGGATTTCATTATGTGCTTTCAAGGCTTAATTTTATTTTTAATGTACCCGTTTAATGTCTCCAGTTCAAAGATTTCCCATTTTAATACATTGATTACTGGAGGTTCTTGTGGTTTATTAAACTGGACTTCTTCTTCCTCTTGAATTGGAATTGATGTTCTTGTTGCATCCCTTTTCTCCACTGATTCGATATAGTCATAAATCTCTTGTTGCACATGATCAATTTTTGGCGTTCTTCGACCTGGACTCTAAGGAGGCAAGGTGAAAGTTGGTGATGAAACCCTTGGTGATGAAACTCTTGGAGATGTTCTCGAAGAAATTTTTGAATCTTCTCCTACCTCTGAGTTTTCTTTTGTTTCTTCATTGATATGTTCTATGCTTTTTGAGGGTAATTATTTTGCTGAGTTGAGTCTGGTACTCCTTCATAGACCTATGACAAAGATATCTTGATTTTTCTTCCTTTTTGTTTTAGGCTTAATTGTTTGAAGTGAAATATCTGTCTCTTTATTAGCTTTCTTTCTTCTAACATCTCTTTTGTTTATTTTTTCTAAAATTTCTACAAGAGGGATGTGATCCTCTGACAGTTCCTATGACTATCGTGGTTCTTATTCTAGTGTTTTTTATTTTCCTTCCTCTCTTAGTTCTGCTGCTATTTGGTTGTTGATGAGTATCCTCCTAAAAGTGATTCCTTACTAAAAATCCTTCCCAATTATCACCTATGTTTTCGATATGAAATTCAACAAGTATTTTAACTAGACCATGGTGATACATTGTATTATCTATGGATTGAATTCTCCTTTGAACATTCTATAACATCTTTTTTAGACTATTTGGCAAGAAATATGGAAGGTTTATCTCATTTTCTTCAAGAAAATTCATTAGGAGTTTAATATGATAGAAAAACATACATCCAAACCTTCCTTCGCAGATAACAAATTTTTGGATTATTAAAATTAAATTCCTCCACTTACTTTTCAATGTCATGCTTGGGATGTCCTTTTTGAAAATGGTGGTGTCCATGTTTGGTTTCTTTAGGAAAACCTTCCATTATTCTCTTTCAATACCTCTATTTTTGAACCATTTTTCTCCAATCCGCGACAATCTAGTAGCTTCAGCTATAATTGACTCTGTCATTGTGGATTTGATGTCTTTTATCTCTACTTTGACTCCATCAAAAGCCCTGCCGAAGGATTTGGTCACTTCTTTATGGAAGCCATCGAATTTCTCTATAAATTCTAGCCATTGCGCCCTCTGCAACAATTCTTTTGTCTGTGGATACCCCTCCAAAAATTTCTTCCATGTTGGCTTTGTTTTGATTATCACTCCCATGGCTAAGAAGCTTCATTTCAAAAAAAAAAATATTTGACAGGGTAGGACGGCTTGATAGGGTTTTTAGAGCTGAAAGGCCAAGGGTGTGAGTGATGGAAAAATGAGAACATAGGTAGTGAGAGTATAAGGGAATGTGGAAGAATCTAACCATTAAGAGCATTTATGTTTATGATTAGAGTGATCAGATCAATGGATCGGGATCTGAGTCGGGATATGAGTTATGATGACAAGGAGTGAATGGCGGATTATACTCGATTTGACATGATACTATCAACTCCTAGCAATAATGATTTTGATTTTCGGTAGTACCATGTCTATATAATTAATATATGTAATGTTTTGATCTTTATTATTAAATTAAATAGTTGCATACCTTTGAATTGTTTGCATGCTAACCTTTGGTTGCCCTTTTTATGCTATATTCAAGTGCTTTGTAGTGGAGGAGTCAATCATTCCTTCAATTGTATCATTAGATGTTTCTACCAAATTGGCTATAGAAATTTGTCAGAGCTGCAAAAAATCAGCAATTTTGTAGCCATTTTATTTTTTTAAAAGAAAGGGGTGCAAGAAAAATGGAATTCTAGAAAATCGGATAAAAAGAAAATTTAAGATGTCAAGAATTCTTGTTTTTCACCTTGAATTTTCTATATAAACATGCCAACAATTGTTGGTTTTCATGTTTATACATATTTATTTATTATTATTATTATTATTTAGATATTTTATATGAAAAAAAAGTTTTTAAGATGGAGAAGAAGAAGAATTCTTCTTGACCAACTTCAAATCAGAGTTGCTATGGAAAATCTTTACAAAATTCCTCCTTTGTCATTGGCTTCTGATAGATCTTGAGTCGATGTCCATTCACTAAGAGAGGAACTTTTTCTTCATCAATAGTCCTAATTCAAACTACTCCATTATCAAAAACTTTTTCAATCTCATAAGGCCCAAGCCAATGATTTTGAATTTTTCTTTGGAATTTTTTGAACTTTGAATCAAAAAGTAATGCCCAGTCTCCTAGCTAAAATTTTCTTTCTTTGATGTATTTATCATGCCATCTGGATCTTTGTTGTTGGACTAAACTAGTCTTATGGATAACATCTTGCCTTATTTTATCAAGCTCATTGAATTGTGCCATTCTTTTCTTTTGTGCTTTTGACAAGTCAAGTCCGAACTTGATTGTTGTCTTATAGGTATGAATCTAGAACTCAATTGGAAATAGGACTTGTTTCCTATAAACAAGTTCATAGGGAGAATGTCATGTAGTGATTCTCCATGTCGTACGGTAGGCCCATAAAGCTTCTGGAAGATTTTCTTCCCAATCCCTTCTATGCAAGTGAACTGTCTTGGTGAGGATTGGTTCAATCACTTTGTTGGTAGACTCTACTTGTTCATTTTCTTGTGGATGGTATGGAGTAGATTTACGATGCTTAATTTTATATTCTTCCACTATCTTTTGCACTACTCTAGATGTAAATTTTTTTCCTTGATCTATCACAATTTATCTTGGGACACCAAAATGACTAAAAGTATGCTAAAAAAGAAATGAAACTACAACATTTTCAGTAGCAACAGAAAGTATTTTAGCTTCTACCCATTTAGTAACATAATCAGTGCATAAAATAATATACATAAAATAATATATATATATATATATATATATTTGTTTTGAAGATGGATTAATTGGTCCACAAAATCCAAAGCCCATTTTTGAAAAGGTTCAATGAGTACCTGAGGTTGTAGTGGCATTTAATTTGAAGGAGCAGGTTTCCCCATTCTTTGATAGCTAGCACACCTCTTAACATAGTCCTTGGCATCCTTAAAAAGGGAAGGCCAATAATATCCTAAGACAAGGACTTTATAAGCAATTCTTTTGTCAGCAACATGACCTCCACATGGTTCATCATGGCATGCTTTGAGTATCTCAGGTATTTCATCTTCTCTTACACACCTTTGAATGATGAGATCTCGTCCTGTCTTGTATAACTCTTCATTTATCCATGAATAAGATGCACTTGTTTGGATTATTCTTCTCTTTTCTCTAGGAAACAAATAGGAGGGTAACTTCCCTATAACCAAATAATTAGCAATACCTGCAAACCAAGGTGATTTAGTTGATACTGTAAAAAGATGCTCATCGGGAAATTTATCCTGTACAGGTGTCTCATTGTTATCATTTTGAATTCTATATAAAAAGTCAGTAATTATGTTTTGTTTTCCAGTTCGGTCCAAAATGGTGATATTAAATTCTTGTAACAGTAATAACCATCTTGCTACTCTACCATTAGTAGCTGGTTTGTTCATTAAATATCTAATGGAAGAATGGTCCATATGAATGAAAGTTTCATAGCCAGTGATGTAACATCTGAATTTATTAATGGCATGAATAACAACTAAAAACTCCTTTTCAGTTACAGTATAATTTAGCTTTGCAAGAATTAAATTTGTACTGATATAATAAATGGCATAAGGAGTGAGATATTTTTTCCTAACACAGCTCCTAGAGTTGTGTCTAAAGCATCATTTGATATATGAAAAGGAAATTTCCAATTAGGTCCTTTTAAGATAGGTGCTTCAGAGATCTTCTTTTTCAAAGTTTCATAGGCCTTTTGACAATCATAGTTCCAACTAAATTCACAGCCTTTGGTAAGTAATTTGAAGAGTGGATATGCAATCTTTGTGAAGTTTTCTATAAATCTTCTATAATATCTCGTAAAACCAAGAAAACTCCTAATGCTTTGTTGACACCTTGGAACTGATAATTTGGAAATAATTTCTACCTTAGATGAGTCTACCTTAATTCCATTTCCTGAAATATGGTGACCTAATATAATTCCCTCATTAAACATCATAAAATATTTCTCATGACTTAATTAAATATTTGCTTCTTTGCATCTTATGAGAACTTTTTCTAAATTTTCAATTGCTTCTTCAAAATAATTTCCATAAACTGTGAAATAATCCATATACACTTCCACACAATCCTGAATAAGAATAGAGAAAATTCCTAGTACTGCTCTTTGGAATGTAGCTAGGGAATTGCATAATCCAAAAGGAAGTACTCGGTAAGAATAAGTCTCCCATGTATAGGTGAATGTGGTTTTCTCTTGATCTTCATGTGCTACCTGAATTTGATTATACCCACTAAAATCATCCAAGAATGAGAAATATTTTTTCCCTCTAATGTATCTAAAACTTGATCTATGAAAGGAAGTGGAAAATGATCTTTCAAAATACCTTTATTCAATTCCCTGTAATCAATTCATACTCTCCATTTTCCATTTTTTTTAGGAATGATTACTAGGGGTGAAACCCATTGACTGTCTAATACTGGATAAATGAAATTTACATTTAACAGTTTCCGCAACTCCTCTTTAACAATTTCCTTTAAGTTTGGATTCATTCTTCTTTGTGGTTGTCGAAGGTGTCTAGAATTTTCTTCGATATAAATATGATGCATGCAAGTTTTAGGATTAATTCCCTTCATATTAGTGTATTCCCATGCATATGTAGAAGAGTGTTTTTGCAATATTTCTACCAGTTTCTTTTTCTTTAATTCTTTTAGGTTTTCATTGACGTTCAAAATTTTCCCTGGAAAAATTTGTATTGAAGAGTTTCCAAAATTTTCCATAGAATGTAAAGACATTTGTCTAGATTATAGATATTCAATATTACATTGTTCTTGAAAATCTTGACTATTGTCACAATAAACAGAGGGCTCATTATTTTCTATTGAATTTAAAATTTGATCCTCTTCATTTATTTATGCAATAGCGAAAACTAGTTGTATATCATTATCATCATCTATCCATTATTCATTTTCTACTTCTATCATTGTCTTTTTAGGTGGGTACAATGTAAATTTCTTTGTCGAGCTTCCATCTGAGATAAACATGTCTCCTGATCTACAGCTGATAAAATCATCATTTTTAGCTAACCATGGCCTTCCTAAAATTAATGGATTTCCTCCTAAATTATTCTTGGGTGTTAAAATCATGAAATCAATAAGATATTCGCAAGAATCTAAGGAGACATATATATCCTCTAACACGCCATTAGGTTTAATTACATACCTATCTGCTAATTGTAACAATGTTGGTGTGTATTGAAGATTAGGAAGCTTCAATTTATCCATAGTTTATTTGTTCATTATGTTTATGGCTACTCCTAGTGATCTAGGAGGATCTCGTCAGATCAGTTGCATAATTAATCGTTAGTGTTTAGTGTTGTCATTATTTAGTGTCGTCATCAGCATTTAGTTTTGGTGTCGTTCAATTTCAACAGTGTTGGTTATGGATCAGGTTGTTCAGCTGATGTTAATGGTTTTCATGGTAAAGGGTTTGTATCTGGTTGTTGACAAGTGTTCATCGACAATTCCACCAGTATTTGCTCATCGACGTGTTTATCTTCCACCTTCTCAGGATTTGGGTGTTGACAAAGGTTTCTCATCACAAATGTAACTGGAGTCAACGATATGCATAAGGTTTTATGTCACATTGTGACAAATGTGTTGTAAAAGGGTTTTTAATCCAAGGTGTGTAAAAGTCTATAAGACCTAACACATAAATCTAAGTCCTAAAACCTTTTACCCTAAACCCTATGTTCTAACCTATTAAAACCATGTATCAAAACCTATGCTAGAACCATTTCCTAAGTTCTAAACCTCTTAAAAACATTACAAAACCAAACTATGTATTAAAAAATGCATTAAAAGGTCCTAACCCTAGCTCTATACCAACTCACGGCCTTTATATATATATATTGAAATACATGTAAAAATTACAAAACTATATATCAGTCCTAAACTATCACCTCTAACTGCATCGGAGGTCTAAGACATGTGAACAGAACCTTAGCCGTCGGGTTTTCATTAACCGCTAGATGTATAAACCACAGCGGGATAACATGTGACAGGCCTGGATTGACTGTCGAGGTTTACGTAACCATCAAGCCTGACTATGCGGGGTATAAACCGAGTATGTCAGCAAAGTCAATTCACCGTAGAATTTGGTGTAACTGCAACAGTGAAGGTGGACACATGTCAAACCGTCGGCATAACAGTAACCGTAACCGTTGGGTTAAGCCACTAGGTGGCAGGTAGACAACCAACCACCAGAGAGCCAGCTATTCACATGGGAATTGTCAACACCTCCGCCCGGTCAACTAACCGCCTACAGTTATGTGTTTATTACAATGTATTTTTGGGTTTTTTTGTTAAGTTTTGGTTACAAACTAATGCAAAGACCTAGAAATCTAATCCTAAGTGTCACTTTGTGACTAGACCGAGGCTCCAAAACCCATCTAGAAGACAACCAATTCATCTCAAATTCAGCCAAAGGTGGTTTTGATGTACCTGTAGGCCTATAAGAGGTAGTTTTGTCCATGGAGGAGATGAGTGATTTTTGTTTTTGTATGCAGATTGTGGAGGACATAGGCAATTTTGTTTTCAGTCTAATAGGAGCATCTGAAGTCAGAATTGGGACCCGTGATAGGCGTTGGAAAGCTAGTTTAGAGAGTTATCTGTTGACAATGATCAGAAGTGTTTGCATGCACACTTAGTGTGGTCTATTATCTGTGTAATCAAACTCCTTGGTTTCAATCCTAATAAAGTGGACACCTATCTTGAAAGTAGACTCGGAGATGTAGTCCATCACGGACGAACTCCATAATCAATTTTGTTGTCTAGTATCACTGTGCTTTTACTATTTTCACTTATGTTATGCATCTTTCTTATGTTTAATTAGTTGTCGTAAAGTATTTCTTCTCAAGTCATTTCCTCGATTTCTACACTTTCAGCTAACATTCAATTCATTAATGGCTAATCAATTCTACATCAGTTTTAATAAATGATCATTTCAGATCACCTAGATCAATCAAAGTGTTTGGTATTTCAGTTCCATTGATGTGTTTTTTCACAATGGGGCTTCCTAGATATAAATATTTTTGAATTGTTGTCTTCCCCATCATGACATCTGCAATTCTCCTGGCCATTTGAATTATTTTTATTTATTTTCTTTTTCTTCCTGATCCTTGAGTACTCAATTCCTTAATTTTTTTGCAAAAATCGGTATTTCTTTTATTGCATGTAATAAAGGAATTTTTATACAGAATTTTTTTAATTCATTTAACATATCATAATCAAGCAATATGATTTGTTTCTCTACTCCTTTATTGATTTTCAACCTTTTAGGAAAAGGTGGTCTTGAGACAGATACTGAAGGTTGTTCTATAATAGGAGTCTTATTAGAATGTATAGGATTCTTTTCTGTTTGAATATTTTCTTTCTGAGGAAGGGAAATCTCCCCTTCAGAGTCATTATTATCTTTTCGGGAATTCTTTTATGTTTCCTAAATAACAACATATGGTTTCTTCCTTTCTAGGACTCTATCATACCTTAATTGAACTATTCAGATATAATGGAATTATCATATAAGTTTGAGGATTCTGTCCTTCTAAGTTGTAAACAGGTTGTGAAGTTTTATTGTTTGGATCTGGGAGTGGTTGAATGGGTAATTTATTTTGTCTTTGTGTAAATGGCAAAGAAAGTTGTGGATTTGCATTTTGAGCTTGAGTTTGAGGTAACTAGTTGGGTTGAGGGAAGTATTGTGGTGGAAAATTTGGGCAAGGTGGCGGATATTGTTGATATTGAGAATATCTTCCATAAGGATTTTTCCATCCCTAATTACAAGATCATGGTTAAGCCCAAGGTTTTCATGGAATAGGTGGATTCTAATTATTTTGTGAAGATTATGCAAATTGTTGAGGATTAAAACCTTGAGTTTGATTTGTTTGGGGATTTTTCCATGGTCTTTTGGAAATAAAGTAAAGAGAGTCTACTTGATTTGGTGTTCCTTCTTCACTGAACACAGCCTTAAGACCTAGTATAATAGGAAATTCTTTTGTATTGTGATTTTCCTCACATATAACACAGGTTTCTATGCTTTTTAAATATAAATGCCATTCTCTCAGAGCATGTTTATTTCTACACCTAGGATAAAAGATGGATAATGTGGCATTTTCAGCTTTCTGCTTGTTCTGTATTTTAAGAGTGTCAATTTTCTCACTGACACTCCCTAAAATATTTGTCTTAAAATTATCAAGCAAACTACCTAATTCTGCCCTATTTAGTGTCCCGGATGCAGATTTATTTACTCTTGATAAAAGAGGATCCATTGGACTTTTCCTTGTTCTTGCTTTACCTCTTGAAATATGTACATGTAGATCACAAATATTTGCAAATGGTAACTGAGAAATATCACCTTTTCCCATTAGATTGAGAATATCAATCCACTCATCTTTAATGGATTTTAGTAAGAGAGCTTTCAAAGTTTCCTCATCCAGATTATTCATTTTTTCCCTTTTGATACTATAAACAAATCTTTCGACAAAATATTCAAGATTTTCATCTTGTTTTTGTACCATTTTAAACACTACATCTTTAATGCTATGAGGCATACAATAATCCTTGTATTTCTCCAAGAATACTTCTTTCATTTGTCCCCATGCACTTATAGAATTCATTCCTAAACTCATAAACCATTTTAATGTTGAATCTTTTAAGGTGGTAGGGAACAATTTTAGTTTTTGAGCATCATGCAGATAATCATATGATCTACATAATACTTCAAATTCAAATAGAAATGTATTTGGGTCTTCACTTCTTATTCCATGAAAATTAGGGAGGATAGAAAGCGAGATGTTTTTCATTGTTAATGTTGTATCCTCATCAAGGATAGGGTATCCAAAAGGTTCTGGATCTCCTCTTCCTCGAACTCTACTACCACCTCTTCCACCTCCTCTATTTCCTCCTCATCCTCCTCCAATCCTATGTTGTTCACCATTGACATTGTGTACTTCTCCTTCTCCCTCTTCAACCATGATGGATTCCTCCTAATAAATATCTGGTTCTATAATAGGATTATCTAGCTTTTCTTCTAGTTCTTTTGGTTCCTCTATCAAAGGTTTGAAGTAGGTTTCTTCTTCCTCTTCTTTAATAGGAACTTCCAACTCTTGTGCTAGAAGTTGTTCTCCAGTTGAAGATAGGAAAATTATTCTTGTTGTTTGGGATGTAGGATATTCTTCTATTACAACTTTTGTTGATGAAGTTGGTGAATCTTTAGGTTGGATTTCAAATCTCAAGGCTCCAGGAAGTATATATTGGCCTGTTATGAATGGAATTTGATTTTGTGTGGTGGTCTGGCACTACGCATTCGTGGTGGAGTGAGTGATGATGTGGGAATTAGACTTCTTCCTCGACCTATAAACCTACCTCTAGAGTCTATTTCCCTATGCATATCATGTTTTTATTTTATTTTTTTTAAGCCTTTATTTACACTTCCCCAGAAACGATGCCAAAATGTTTTGTCAATTTAATGTTCTTAAATTGTAAGCATAAATTATTGACTGGAATTAGTAAAATTATGAAGTGCAAGTGCACTATATATGCTAGAAGCCTTTCTTTTAACTTGTAAGATGATGGTTATATTTGTTTTGGATATTTTCATTGTTATCTAGGTTCCCATTTGTAAACATTATATTAGAGTTAGGTTTCTAAAAATTAATGAGTGGAAGTGGAGCTATTGTTAGACTAATCTACCAGGTCATATCTATATTAAGTATCATTCATATGACTAGTTTTCAATAAATTATGTTCGAACAAAAGAGATCTATGAGTCAGTATTTTCTAAAACATCTTATGTTAATCATTCTAAAATTATAGACCTAACTGTTGGCTGTGTGGGGCATGACCTAGGTTCGGCATTAGTTAGCCAAACAAATCCCTACACTATTGGCCTGTTCAACATCAGCCCGCGGAACGCGAACTGAAGTCTCACCCGAAGCAGTATGGGGGCTTGTTGGAACCAAGTTTCTGCACCCTGAGATGGTCGTGATGTTGGTTTATACCCTTTGTCCTACTTTCATGTAGGTCGCTAAGCCTTAGTGCTCCGTCAATCTACTTTTTACTCTTCCCTACAGTACCTTCGCGAAGGTGTATGATTTACCTTCGCACAACCTTAACCTGCGATCCAGGTAATTTCACAATGCTCTGATAGCATATTGTATAGGTTCCCTAGTTATCTTAAGTGTTTTACTTATCATACTAAACAATCACAGTGAGCGTCACATAAACTGATATTCTTACTTGCGTTCAATTAACCAATATAATCACATATATTTGCGCATCACATAAACATTGCAAATAAAACCCAAAACACAATATAACCAGATGGATTAACAAGAAATAAATACACAAATTTTACAGAATACTTCTCTTTATTGATATCTTCATATTATTATAGACTCTATCCACCCTACGCACACAGTTGTAGGAGTCTACACACTCAGTTGCGGACTTCCACCTTAGGCCTTTGCGCACTCAGCTGTAGAGCCTCTACCTATGCTAAAACCCGAAACACTTAGAATTCTCTACCAAGACTCCAAGACTTGTCTTCTTATACAAAAAATACTTAGGGCTTACTTACTTAGCTCCTTTTTATAAAATCTCATGGTCCGTGGACCATGGGTGGTTCTTTACAGCCGACTTTACACTTTACAAAATAAGGGTGAACAACCCTTTATGACTCATGACACCTTCGTGCTTCGTGACCACAAAATGCAGAGACTTTACAATTTTATTACAAAATTGACCCAAAACATGGGCTTTTAGCCCTAAAACTGTCCTTGGGGGATCTCGTTCCCAACAGGCCCCCAACACAAACATGGTGACTCATTCTCAAGTCACTCTGCAGGTGCAAAGATCTTGGCGTGAAGACCTCCCAGCTCAACCTGTATGACCGCAACCTCGACAGTGCATTGTGCGACCACCTACTTTGCTTCTTCGACCAACTACTCAGTCGTTGGTCTTGAACTGTCGGTCTAAAGCTTCTGTTGAGTTGCTTGTAGATTTGCAAGATTTCCTTCAATAGAGGTTGTGGCCACATAAGCCTCATCCAACCAGGGCTTCAAGCACACCTTTAGCACTATCTCCTTGTGTTGTGCTGCATCTACCTGTTCTTTCAACTGCTTGCCTCCTGCAGCTTCTCCAGTCTCTGCGTGAGATCGATGATTCGCATTGTACCTTTTACTTCATCATAGCGCTTCTGTAGTTCTTCTTGCTTCTATCTCCAGCCGTTGTACATTAGGGTCCTCCTACAGGCTCGTCAGGACCTCGAACAATTGTTTAAAAAGTAGTTTGTAATCTGCTCCTTTACTTCTGACAAAGTCAAAGGCTGGGCCTTCAACTATAATTATGTAATCTATAGGTTCGGCTCTAGTTGAATCCTAGCCATCTCTATGCGAGCGTCACGCACCCTTGTAGCAAGCTTGCAGATGGGCACCTTGACCGGTTCTTCCTCAGGAATGGCCAGCTCTAGGACCATTCGACATGCCTCCTCCACGACTTGAATTATACACTGGTTTCGGTCGGTTACCTTGATCATGGCAGCGATGGCAGAGTCTCACTGTAGGGCCATCTGTTCATTATTAATCCTCTACTCATTGATCACTTGTAGAGTGCAGTGTTCGCAAGCCCTCAACTCTGTGATCACTCCATCTTGCAATAGGTGGAGTGCCTCGCCAGGGAGCGCTACCAAGTTCAACCCCACTCCATTGAGGGCACTGACTGTGGGCCAGTTAGCTTCATTCTCCATGGTCAGTGCTCCATCTGGCAACACTATTGCACCAGAGACCTTCCCACGCAGCATTTTGGCAGCTTCTAAAGTGCCGATAGCGAGGCTGGTGGACACCATGCCAGCCTGTGACGCATGGGTCTATAGCTCTTGCAGACTTGTCTGGATGGCTCCCAATAGGAGCTGCTACTATTATTCAAACTGTTGTAGGGCCTCCAGGGTGACATCCCACACCATGTCTCCAATGTCATGCAAATATCCCTTTGTGAGGGTGATTGGGTCCAGCAACGTCTTAGTGGCATTGGATTTCTTCCTCGACCCTCCTTTCTCTTATTGGCTTGGATGCTTGATGTATGCGTACGTCACCTGCGGGTCCGCACCATGCTTCTCTGTTTTCTCATCCGTTTCCTCCTCAGTATCGGGTGAAGGTGACCTCACGCCTTTGTCAAAGCCCCACTCAGTTCCGCCTGTCTTCTTTTTTGTCTGTTGGGTGGTATCGCACTCTGCCTGGGCCTTGTCAATGGCCTCCTTCTTCCTCTTCTCGGCCAATTGTGCCATCTTGAGCTTTGCTTCCTCCTTTTTGCACTGCGCAGCGAACTTGCTCACCCCCACCACCAAGTCTGATGTAGTGTGCCACTCTGCCAGCTAGTGATCAAGTACTGCATCAATGGCGTCATCTATTGCCAAGTAAGGCAAGTCATACCATGTTTGTGTAGGGTCCTTTCGTGCCCTAATTGACACATGGTGAAAGTCTACCTTGAACTCTGCGTACCCTTGTAGGTTGGCAAACACAGTAGGTGACAACCGCGTTTCCGATTGATAGCCATGTGGATGTTCATCTCCATCAAGATCCAGAAGATCTTGCTATCCTTGATGCGTTGTGCATCCTTGGTCACCCACAACGAAGCATACTTTGTTGCTTCTGGTAGGCCTGGTGCAACCGAGGGGAACTAACTGTCTTCCGGTAGCTCCCATGCTACCAACATAATAGACAGCGAGAGCCACACATAGTGGAAGGTCTTGTTTAGCTCCTGTGCCTTGCGACAATTCGTAAGGAACTCACTGCAAATATAGTGCGCCCAATTGAACTAAACTCCTTCAGCTCATTTGGCTGCAAGAGCAACGACTAGTGTTGACACCTCGTCTACGCGACACTTCCTCATAGCCTTCCCTACCAAAATCTATGTGGCTACCTTGATTGCAGGGTCATTGATACTTGAGATGGCATAGCCTCACGGTTTCTTCACAAGCTTGAATTTTTCTGTCATGGCCTTTGCGAGGACCTGTTCACCACCTTTTTTGCCAAACATCATGGCTGAATTTTCCCCTATGTAAGGCAGCCACGTGATCCTATGGAATAATCTGTCGGTGATGGGTATTGGCTCGTCCAGCCATAGACACCCATCATGCACCAATAATAGCAGCTGCTTGATGAACAATACTGTTATGGGGGTGAAATTATAGTGCGATACCCATATCAGGTTGAGCAGACCTACCTTGTCTACTCCTTAGAGCCACTTTCGTGGTTCCAATGTGGTCATCCTGATGATTGTGTCAATAATGTGGTGCATTTGCTACTCAGTTGCCAAGGGCGGGAACTTTTCATGGTTAGCTAAGTCCCAATCTTCCAGCTTTAATAGAGGAACCCGCCCCAAGCACAATCCTTCAAGGATAATCTCATCTAGCAGTAGAGGGGTTTGTAAGGGGACCTTGATCTTGTCAATTTCCTTTGGCACCTTGGTCTTGCCTTTGTGCGGAGGGATGTACTCAGGCAACTTAGTGGTAAGGTCATCACCCTGGACTTCAACTTCCTCCACTTCTATCCCCAAAACCTCATCATCCATTGGGATGTCTTCAATTTCTTCCTCCTCCAGCTCTAGGTTAATGGCTTTTCCCTTTTCCTGTGCAGTGGGATTGTCCTTCGGTGGGTTTCTTCTCGGTGATGCATGCACCAGTATCGCAGGTTGCTTGCCCTTTTTGTCCTTCCCACTCTCCTTGGTTGGGTTTGGCTTTGGTCTAGGTGTCCGCAGTGATTTGGGAAATTCAGCTAATACTTCTTCAACCTCCAAGGCAATGTCCTCTACCTCCCTAACAGCCTCTGGCACAGCCTCCTCAGTTGTCACTATTTTTGTGTCCATATCTTCTACGGGTGCCGACATGACGCTATTCAATAGTTCTTGTGTCGCCTTTGGTAATTGCTCAAACACCGAACTCACTATCAGAGCTTCAAAGAATTCATGGTTCATGTGCATCTAAGAGCTCAACAACTCAGTTCTCAAAATGCCAAGTGTTTTTTGTTGGGCAGCCACCTGTAATTTATATGGAATTTTGAATTCAAATCCAACCGCTCCCCACATATTTGGTTCATTAATGCCGAATTGGCAATAGATTTCCAAGGATCTTACCCATAAATTTTGTCTTAATTGTTGGTCGCCCACTCCATTTGGTCTCATTTCTACCATCAAATCATGAACAGTGACTTTAATGGTCACTTTCCAACTGACCTACACGATTTATCCCTGGGTAGCACAGCTCCCTTCATGCTGTCGTGAACCCTGTGACATTTCCTTGCTTTGCACAATCCTTCAATCACCCAGCTCCCCAACCCAGACTGTGTATTTTATAGTCCTGCGCCTCCTTTCAGCTGCCTAGAGTGCTAAGAATATGCTACCCTCATATAGTCACATGGCTAGATCACCAATGTATGGATTCAATCGATTGCCATTCACCTTTCCTGGGAAGGGATCTCCATTCAATTTAACCAACTGAACTACTCCACCGTCAGTAATTTCCTTAATGACATAGGGCCCTAACTAGTGCATTTTGAATTTCCTTGGAAATTTATCAGACTTGTTGTCATATAACAAAACCAAATCATTTACCTTAAAGGTGTGTAGCTTAATGTGCCGATCATGCCATGCTTTTTCGCGCTGCTTTTGGACCTATTGGTGAAATCCAGCTAGAAATATCTCTTCCTCCAGCTCAGCCATCTGTGTAAACCTCTCTTCCAGGGCTCCACGATCCGTCATACCCGTGAGTGCCGCTATGCATAGACTAGGCACAATGTATTCCATGGGCATCACTACTCCAACACCATATACAAGCCTAAAGGGTGTCTGTCCAATCAACCTTTTGCATGATGTCCAATAGGCGCATAGTACTGTGGGTATGCGTAGGTCCCAATCACTTTGCTAATCATTGCACACCTTGGTCAGCACATTCGCCAGCACCTTATTGAATGCTTCCACCATCCCATTAGCCTATGGGTGATAAGGCATGATTTTCTAGTGATAGACTTGAAATTCCTCTATCAGTGCGCTGATCGTTTCGTTCAAAAAGTGTGTACCGCAATCACTCATCAAAATATTTGGACACCCAAATCGCATTAGTACATGCTCAAAGAGAAACTTTGCAACGGTCACACCTGTGCAGTCCTTCATAGGCTATGCCTTCGCCCATCGATTCAAATACTTAGTCATGGTGATAATGTATCGCGCTCTCGTCTTCTTTCCTTGGGGTTAAATGGGTCCCACAAAATCTATCGCCCATTTCTCAAAGGGCTGTAATGTCATCTATGGATTCAGAGGCATCTCATCCCTCCGCAATGGCCTGCCCATTCTTTAACACACATCACATGCCTTGCAATAAGCTTTTGAATCCTGATGGAGGGCTGGCCACCCCAACCCTACACATAGAATCTTCTGCACAATCCCTCTCCCTGCATAGTGACCTCCCGCGGCGCCCCCATGAGTGTCCACGAGGATACTACCCCTTACAAACTCCGGTACATATCGTCATAATGCTCCATCAGACCCCATTTTGTACAAATGCCCGACAATGGTAGAAAATTCTGTTTCACGCACCACTAACTCCTACTAGATAGTGTAACCTTCCAGGGTAGTTACTAACATTAGGAAGTGTGTGATGTCTTCAAAGTGACCATCCGCAACGCGCGCTGCAAATAGTTGTGTGTTAGGCAATTGCTCCTCCAAATTAGTGGGTTCTTCCCCTATTTCGATGCGCAATAGGTGGTTTGGTCCTGTGTTTAGTCATCCAGGCTTCACAGTAACCTCAAAATCATACTCATGGAACAATAAAAACCACCTACAAATTCTCCCCCCCAACACAAGCTTATTGACCATGTATTTCAATGTGGAATTATCTGTATACATCTAAAATTTCCACCAAGAAAATAGTGTCTAAACATCTGGAGCACGTATACCATGGATAACCCTTCACGCTCAGCGGTGGAATAGTTCCTCTCAGCCTTGGATAACCTCCTACTTGTGAACGCTATAATATGGTCTAATTCTCCTCTGCCAGCCTATGTTAATACTGCTCCTAGCACTATAAATGACGTGTCTACATGTACATGAAAATCCTTCTTCCAATTTGGGAAGACTAAAATCGATGCGGTGACCATTTTCTCTTTCAATACATCCAAGATTTTCTTACAATCCTCATTCCAACAGAACATGACATCCTTTTTAAACAACTTCTCCATAGGCGCGGTGATCTGGGCATAGCCCTTGATAAACTTCTTGTAATACCCAGTATGTCCTAAGGTTGTGCATGGCTGTTTCACACTCCTTGGCACCTCAAAGTTAAGTATCACTATGATCTTCATGGGATCTACCATTAGTCCTTGTCTACAAACCACATGACCCAGCAGGGTCCCGAAAGGAACACAAAACAGGCATTTCTTCAAATTGAGTGCAATCTGGTACCTTCGACAAGTATCTAGCATCAGGCGCAAACTTGCCACATGGAATTTTACCAGCCCAAACATAGTCCAGTCATCAAAGTAAACTTCCAGAAACTTATGAATGAATTCTTTGAATGCAACAATGACTACACGTGAAAAAATCACAGGCACATTCTTCAATCTGAAAGGCATTACAGTGTACTGAAAACATCCCCACTCAGTTGCAAAGGTCATCTCACTTCTATCCTCCGGTGTGATTTTGATCTGATGGTACCCAGAGAACCCATCAATGAAGGAGTATGCTTCTTGGCCACCTACATTATCCAATACCTCATCAATGAATGGAGTCGGGAAACAATCATGCACGTAAGCATCATTCAACTTCCTGAGATCTACGCATATCCTTATTTCATCCTTCTGCTTCTTTTCCTGTACCACCATTGGGCTTACCCAATCAGATTCTTCTATGAGCTCAATGGTGCATACCACAAGCATCTTGTCTAACTCTAAGAGGACCTTGTCCTTATACTTTGGATTGAGACGGTAAGGTCTTTGCTTAACCGGCTTAGCGTCAAGTTTTAATGTGATCTTCATAACACCCAGATCTCCTGTTATCCCCTTTAGCTCGATAAACTTGTTAGTGAACAAATCTTGGTATTCGTGGAGCAATTCAGCGACTTTATCTATCGTCACGTCATCCCAGTAATCTCCAACCTTCACGAATTTGGGCTCCGCCTCCGTACCAATATTTACTTGTTTTGTTTTCAGTGGCATGATTATATCAGGGTTCTCGACCTGCGGTCCCTCAACCTCGCGGTGACCCTCTGTTTTATGGATATTAATCTTTCATGGATCCTCATCTTCTTCTTCAATAGTCATGTTATAGCATTCCAACATGCGGCTCAGCTGAGTAGTCCAATTGGGTTGGATCAGATCCAAAGGATCCTGCAGTATCCTAAAGATTGTTGCTTTAACTTCTTGTAGCGCTTTGTCAATACAGTCAAACTGATCTTCAAAGATGAATTCCATTATGAATCCTTCGCACAGAATATCCCATTCACCTGTACCATGCGGAGCTCTGTCTCCAAGTACCAATTCATCGGAATGACATCCAAGGTGTGATAAAACAAGTGCACCCATTCAAGTTAGGGCTTCACTCCATAAGCCTTAGCCCACTTGGCCAAGTGTGCATGTAGATCATCCTTCCCGTCATATTTTTTTGTCATTCGTACCTTGGCTTCCTAAAGAGTGTTCTCATCATCCGCCTACACTCGCCCCAATCGTCAAAACTACCCTTGTGCGTACCCCACCATCTTGCAGGCATAACACGCAGGGCCCAGTCCAAAGCCTGGAAGCGCTGCTTTTCTGGTACCTCCCTCTCAAGTGCATCTAAAAACATGTCTACATCATTCAAGTCATCATAAGTGGGCAGATTTCTTACTTTAGATGATACACAGTGCAACAACTGGTCATCATGTTACAGCTCAACGTGGTTACTTCATGTAGCCGATTTTGCCAGCACTCTAATTCTTCATCAAAGTCTTAGGTGCAAGAACTCTTATGATCCCATGTAATTCGTCCATTCGCTATCAGATTCACCCAATCTGGGTCTCGCACTATTATCTTATATATGCATTCCAAATTGTCATCACTCTCATAATCGTAGACTGGTTCAGTATAGTGCAATCCTTCAGCAGGATCCAAGGGTACTATTACACGAAGTGATTTCTTTTCAAATATCATATTTCGCTTCTTTAGGTTGATTACCCCATTCATGTTAGTAGCCCAATCAATGCCAAGGAGTGCATGGTAGGGGTTGGTGTCATCCATAATTTCTATCACTTCAAATTCAGCCAACATGGTCACACCTTCAATATCTACAATTACTCCTTGTAGCCATCCCATGGGGATGATCTTCTGTTAATTTTTCATCCTTAACTGAATCAGAGACCATTGTAGTGTGGGTATTCTCATTCGCTCCCAAGTCCGCTTTGGTAAAACGTTCGCGGCTATCCCCAGATCGAAAATAACCTGATTCATTTCATATTCTCCTATTTGCACGGTCAATCTCATCTCTCGTCCTGTCCTTGCTTTATGCTTACCAATCTTACGTACCACACACAGTTCACCCAGAGTGTTTTTCGCACATCTATTTATAAGCTCTTGTAACCACTTCATAGCCTTGCCATGGCACAGTAGCTTCATGCAAGTCTCTAGAATGGTCGTAAGCATAGAAGGATCCATTTATTGATCACGCTTATCCTTTCCTCCTGAGGTAGAGGCCTAGCGAAGCTCTTCTTTGCTTCCATGAATGTTTCACGTGCGCGCTCCAAATCAAATCCAGCCTCCTTCACCGGAGCTTTGTGAACCCATGCACTATCTTTGGGTTGTTTCCCCTTACCATCACCCATTGCAATTCCACTTTGGAGCACTATATTCACATTCATATCCTCTTTGTGAGGCTCAACCCTCATCATCTGTAGGTTTTGAGATGATCGAGGTGGTAGCACCCCTTTGTCATGTATCCTCGCTATCAGCATAGCACAATCCTCTGTCTCATGATTAAATTAAGTACAATATTTGCATGACAGATGCGTTGGGTTAGTTCATTCACGGGCATAGTGTCCTGGTTCTCCACAGTTGTAGCAGATTAGTTGTCCCTGACCTATGCCAGGTCCTCCTCCGCCTCGGCCCCATGCGTGTCCCTGAAAGCTTGTTCGCGTCATCCCAACGTTCTATTTAGGGGGTTGCGTTTCTGCCTGAACCCTATAGGAGGGTGTTTTATCCATCATTAATTCATAACTTCTGCAGTTGCGTTCATCATGCCCTACCAACCTACAGAAGTTGCAGAACAGTTGTTGCAGTGTTTATACAAACTTCTGCAACAAATGACAGTTATTTGTCGTATGTTTCCCTGCTACCTAACATATAGCACACCACAATGCAAGCCCCACACTCAGTCCTTCTTGGGCTCCTGACCTCAAAGGCATCGATCCTCCTCCTATAATATAGTTTGCAAAGACCAGGTGGTGGTCTTTGTCATGCCCCTGACCCTTAGATTTCAGGCACTATATCTCTTCATGCACCTCCAGTCGAATTATTTTGTCTTACTTCAAACTTTGCATTTCAAGGAAACGATTTTGCATCTGTACATGGATCTGCTGAACCCCCAGTTTTGGATCTTGCATCGGTGTTTCATGCAGTCTCACTACAATCTCCAAGGCCTCTACCTGAGTCGTAATCTTATGTTGTGATAGTGCAACCCTTAGGTGAGGCAGGATCAAAGCCACGAACCATTCGTGGTGTTGTCCATCTATTAAGTTCATATTAGCTTTGTGGATTTTACACTTCAATCTTTGATCCAATTCCCATGGTGTCTCGCTGGGTTTCATCGCGATTTCCTTGAACCCCAAAATTGAGTGTGCCTCGATTTAGGCCTACTGAACTCTTTATTCATCATGGTCTGTAGGTCTGCCACTCCAGCGTTTGGGCTATCATTAGTGTACTTGATGTACCAAGTTAGCGCGCAATCTTGCAAAGGACTAATCAATGTTTCCTTCTTCATGTCATCATCTATGACACCCTGAGCTTCCCATACAGCTTTCATGATGAACCAAAATTGGTCCAGGTCCTCATTTCCCAAACCCTTAAACAAAGGCAGCTTCACTGAATTTGCCATGTTGAACTGCGGTGGACGTGGTGGTGGTACAGGTGAAATCGAAGGTGATGGTGGTGAAGTTAGAGGTGGTGTAGGTGGAGGTGGCAGCCGCAAGAATCCCTGTGTTATTAACTAAACTACACTTCGCGAAGAATCATGAGTTGCTCCCTCTTCATCACCCAATGGAGGTGAAATCAGTGGGCTATATTTAGGACCCTTTATTCCTTCGTTTCTATAAGTGTTTCCACTTCGTGTAGCTCCGAACATCAAGGTAGTTGCATAACCCATTTTTCAAACAATAACATCTTAATCCAGGTATTCAAAGACTTCAAGTACTTACTTCACGAACCTTTCAAAAAGTGTTGCTTCGCCTCTTTGTAACTAACTAAGGTATCGACCACGAATTTAGTCGCAAATCCTCCTATGATGCAATCGAGCCAATGATCGATAGAATGGGTGATCTTATCCTCAAAGGCTTCCAGTCTTTGTACTAACTCCAGGGTCCAGACAATAGGACCGGCAAGTCTCCACCTTCTTTGGCTATCTTCTAGCTTTGTGATCCACTCGTATAGGTCAACCGGAAAGGAATAGAAAAAGATCTCATGGATTTCTGTATACAGGTACCTGTCCAGCCATTGTTCTTTTGTCAGCCATGGATTTCTATTCTCCTACGCCGTGAATTTGTGGATCTTCCTATCCAACCAGTCTTCAATCTCTTTCTTAGTTGGATTCCAGTGATACGACATCACACATCTCTCATGCAGATTTTGGTCCCAAAAACTAAACCATTTTTTGGCTGTGTGGGGCCCGACCCAAGTTCAACATTAGTTAGCCAAACAAATCCCTACACTACTGGCCCTTTCGGCATCATTCCGCGGAGCACAGAACAAAGTCTCACCTGAAGCAGTATGGGGGGATGCTGGAACCAAGTTTCTGAACCCTGAGATGGTCGTGATGTCAATTCATACCCTCTATCCTACTTTCGCGTAGGTCACTAAGCCTTAGGGCTCTGTCAGTCTACCTTTTACTCCACCCTATAGTACCTCCGCGAAGTTGTACGATTGACCTTCGAGCAGCCTTAACCTGCAATCTAGGTAATTTCGTGCTACTATGACAACGTATTGTATAGGTTCCCTAGTTATCTTAAGTGTTTTACTTATATTACTAAACAATCACGGTGAACGTCACGTAAACTAATATTCTTATTTGTGTTCAATTAACCAATATAATCACATATATCCGTGCATCACATAAACATTGCAAATTAAACCCAAAATGCAATATAACCAGATGCATTAATAGGAAATAAATACACAGAATTTGCAGAATACTTCTCTTTATTGATATCTTCATATTATTACAGACTCTATCTGCCCTGTGCACACAGCTGTAGGGGTCCGTGCACTCAGTTGTGGGCTTCCACCTTAGGCCTCTATGCACTCAGCTACAGAGCCTCTACCTACGCTAAGACCCGAAACACTTAGACTTCTCTACCAAGACTCCAAGGCTTGTCTTCTTCTACAAAAACTACTTAGGGATTACTTACTTACTTAGCTCCTTTTTATACAATCCCATGGTCTGCGGACCATGGCCGGTTATTTACAGTTGACTTTACACTTTACAAAATAAGGGCGGACAACCCTTTATGACTCATGACACCTTCGCGCTCTGCGACCACAAACTGCGGATACTTTATAATTTTATTACAAAATTGACCCAAAACATGGGCTTTTAGCCCCAAAGCTGTCCTTGGGGGATCCCGTTCCCAACACTAACCTAAACACCTTGCTTCAATAAAATTGAGTATTGAGATTCAAATGATTCTAAGAGCAAGAAAATGATCCTTTAAAAGTTGTATGTAAAGTATATACAAATTTTGATTCTAAAAAGAATGAAGACAATCTTTTAACGTTGACTACATAGTATATATAAGTTTTGATTCTAAAAGCATGAAAACAATATTTTAACACTGGCTTTAATTAAGAAAAAAACATTGAAGAAACTAAACCATTAAATGACTGCAAAGAAATTCAAATGCAAACGAAATAACAAGATTTGGCTGAGTTATAACGAAATGATAAAATAGTAAATTAAGGAAACTAAGCTAGAGCAAAATGACAATGCAATAACAAAAAGCGATAAAATGAAATAAACTTAACCTCAAATGTCTACAGGGGCCCTCCCTCTGCATACAGTAGGTGTAAATCATGCTCAAATACACATCGAATAACAGAAATGTAACTTTAATTCAATATGACAACAAAAGGTTTGTTTCACACAATTTCTTCAAAGATTAACTATTACTTCATGTTATCCTTTACAGAGGATACATATTTATATATAAAATGTGTGCTAAACAGTTTGAGACTTCTATGCCTACAGGTCTTTTAATCAATCCTTATTCAAATTCAAAACTTAAATAGTAAAAGTGTTATCTCAACAATTTGCTATTTGGAAAGCAAATCAGAGAAACGTGATGCATTCGAACTTTTGCTGCTATGTGTTTGACTCATGCCTTTGACCACACCACTGTGTGTTCCTTCAGTGAATTAACTCGAGCAAATAGGAGGAGATCCATGAGGGGATCGATCCTCAACTGCCCATTTGCTTCCTTGCTTCGTTGGCACACCAAAACCCTCCAAACCATGGAGATAGCTGCATATTTGTAAGATAGCTGCAAAATCATGTTAATTATGTAGCTAATGCAATATTTAACATAATAATAAGGCACATTAATGAATATGAAAAATAAGACATATGATTATTTTTACCTTATCAAAATCTATGGTTTTACTGCTTTTATTGAGTTGATAGTGATGATGAAAAGAGGAAAATGGAGGAAAAAGGGTGTCAAAACACAACAGTTATGGAACTCTACACCATTCTTAAGGAACACATTTATTCGATGGTATTTTTCTTTTTCTAAGTGTCGTTCATCGAATATTCTTATAGCTCTAGTTGCTAAGGTGCTTAGAACTCCAAGTTTTTTAGTACGATGATGGTGGGAGGTGGCATGGAGATATTGATCAGTATGGGTCTTTTTCCTGTATACTTGGTGGGATAGGGATCCATTACGATTATGGGTGATGAGTATGTCCAAAAAAGGGAGGCTAGCCTCAACCTCAACTTCCATGGTGAACTTTATGGAATTATATATATTGTTGAGGTGTTGTTTGAATATCTCTAACTTATCACGCCCGTGAGGCCAAATGATAAAGGTATCATCAACAAATTGTTTCCATAATTTACGTTTTAGGGGGGAGGAATCTAAGGCTTTGGTTTTGAAGTCTTCCATGAATAAATTTGTAATGATGAGGATAGAGGGGAACCCATAACCACTCCATATGTATGTTCATAAGTATCACCCATGAAATTAAAAAATGTGGATTTAAGGCATGTTTCAAAAAGATTAGATGTGTCAAGGTCAGTTACTTTCTACAACTTATTATAATACCCGGAAATAATTCTACAACTTATTATAATAACCGAGTAAGCTGATAAGATATGAGCTAGAAAGATGTCATAATAAACACAAAAATTTAGATCATTATGCAATTACAATAACAATGAACAATTCCTTTCAAAGAAAAATAACCGAAACATTGGATAGTAGTACCCTAGAAACTAAAATCTGCTCATTCTAGAACTGCAAGTGGTTCGGCTTTATATTAAGAGAAACTTAAAATGCAATAGTGCAATTTCAAGTTACTTCTCAAAATTCAAAACCCCTATCTCCATCTCGAAGAGCGGGATTTATAGTCTTAATACAAAGAAAGTAAAAATAAAAACTTTTCCTTCAATCTCTCAATATAAATAAACAGTAAAAACAAATCAGAAAACTGTTGCAACAGACTTTAAAATTAGGATGAGGAATGTCCAATGGTGATTTTCCATAGCATGTAAATGTCTAGCAGGTTGGTGAGTTCCAGAGGATGTCTAGGCTTGATTCTCATCTGACTGGTGAAAATAGTTGACTTCAACAACGATAGCATCTGTGTAGAAACATTGGATAAACACCGAAGTACCAACCATTGGTTTTGGGGCTTGAAAATAAATTTCCAAGGATTCTCAAGGTTGATTTTGGATAACCGCTTGATTCTTTCAACCATTATGTTGCCCTGTTCCACCCAAGTCTTCATTGAGGTCTTGGCATCTAGAAGTGAATCTTATGGGAAGTTAGAAATTAGATTTTATTGCAACGGAGTGTCATTGACTTATTCAATGATAGAACTAGAAAAATCTTGGGCCTCATTAACTGCAACCTCATCTTGTTTCATTCTAATTTCCCACTCTTAGAAAATTATTGTCTTTTTTTCTTCATCAAGTTTAGGTAGATTTGCTTTTGTGCCTACTCTACTTTCTTTCTAGATTAAAAAATCAGTCATATAATCATTTACTTCATTAAAATAATGCATCATTTCATTTAACTTATCAACCAGAGAATTCCCCATTTTGCATTAATCTTGAATTAATAGGATCTTGTTGCAAAATATTTTCTATTGTTCCTTGAGTAGAGTATTTAACTCCTTGGCTTCCTTCTTAAATTTTGTCAATTCAGGATTAACACTCAATTCCTCTATCTTTTCTTGCATTTCTTTAAGTTGGTCATCTTTTATATGTATCTCTTTGTCATGTTTTATTTTCAATGCATCAAATTTATTTTGCAACTTTACTATCTGATTCTGTTATTGCTCAATAATTTTATGTTTCTCGACACTGAATTCTTGTTCTAATGAGGCGATATTTTCTTCTTTTTCTTTTATAAGTTCTTGGATTTATATTGCTTTATGAATTGTGGTTGAAGCATAGGCTCCTGTAAATTGGCTCAATTTCACTAATTCTTTGGAATATGTAGCATAGGAACCTTTCCATAAGACTTCAAAGAAAGAAATCTTACTAGGAATTAATGACTGAGATTTCTTGGCATTTCTTTTCTTTCTACCTCTCTTGAATATTTCCTTATGCTAAGGATTGTAGAATATATCTCAAGGAGGAATGTCCTCTATATTGAGAGTAACTGCTGAGGTAGGGAAAGTAGGAATAACTTCAACATATTTCTGACCATGAATGGAAGATTTATCAGTAGACTCCTCTAACTTGGTTCCTTGTTCAAAATTATTAATAGTACCTTGAACATCCACTTGTTGTGAAGAAGTGGTAGCTAGAGAAACTAAATCTTAAACCTTGGTCTTAGGATTTATAGTCATACCGAATTCATTTCATGCCTCATTTAATTCAAGATTGAAAATCAATTCCTCAAATTGAGGTGGGGTAGAAATCAAAACAACCTCTGGTTGATCCTTAAGAGGAACTACCGACTGTGCAAAATTATCAGGCTGAGTGGTTGACACTAATGACTGCTCCTGAGGTAACTCTAACAAATATAATGGAAGATTGGCCATCCAATAATACCTGTATTGAACAAATTTAGTTTTCTCCTCTGTCGGCAATTGTTCTTCCACTATTTGTAATAATGTAGCATAAGAGGAATATTGTACAAACATATCATCCAATTTATCCTCTTCATGGATGAATTGTCTAATTCCTTGGGATGCAGTAAAATTCTTCACCACTGAATTTGGGTCATATTTCTTATTGGGAATAGTAGGAAATTTTAGATCTTGAACAACAAGGATCTCCTTCTCGGCGTGGAAATAATTGTCCAATGCAAATATACCAAATCTTAAAGGAAAAACAGACCATTCCCTTTTATTGGATTCTCTCAATACATTAGTGATACCATAATCCACTGTCTGATAAGCTACTTTTCCACTGACTAGCTTATTGGGAATGAATAAAGGAAAAACATGAGGATGAGAAAGGTTGCCATCAACCTTGATATAAGTAAATAACTCTTCTCTGAACCAATTTCCAACTCTTTGAAGGTCATCTATGGCTTCTTGAGACATCCTTAGTGGTTGAGACTCAAAGATGGTTTCATATATTAGAATCATAACTCTATGACATATCTGGTAGAGATGTTCAAGATATTTCGATTCCCATAGGATGTCATGGTAGATATGGATAGGCTTAGGATCCTAAATAGTCCATTTCCAACCCATAGCAGGAAAATCCATAGAAAAACATAGAGAATCCATAACATAGGTTGACATGAAAAAAGGATGCAACTTATCTTCAAAAACTATTATACCTTGCCGGAAAGCTAGGATATGAGAAGAAAATTTATCAAAAAGTATGGTAGCCTAGTCAAATATATAACCTTCAGAGGCCCCATAAATCAGAGGTACCCAGGTGTCTGGGAATTTCAACACATTAGGGAGTGCATGCAATCGATGCATCATAGCTACAACTTGGGAGAAAGGAGCAATGAGAGAATCGAGTGAGTACTTACTGTTTTCCTTCGTTTTATTCTTATTTGGTTCTTGTCTCCATAGTTTGATTTGTCTAGACAAGTGCCCATGCTCCTTTCTGAAAGCCTTGGAATATTCCTTATTATATAAATAGTGAGGATTTGGAAAATGATACATGCTTTGCAAATCCTTGTTGGTGAAAGACCCAATCACTGTCTCCTTCTTAGTCTGAAAGTGTCTATCATAAATATCCAAATTTTCCACCATCCAATGGGTCATGTCTGTGTAAGGCAATAATCATTGCCTAGCTACAATTCTGTGAAGGAAAGAATTCGCAGCATCGCATGCAGTGGCTTCTAAGATAGGAATATTGTCATTAGTTGTGATTATTCTTTCAATAACTCTGGGGTTCTCACTTTCAAAGTATTGATAAATTTCTTCCCATGAAGGAATTTTGCCAATCCCTAGTACATACAATATCTAATAATACTCCTGCTCCTAGAACTTTATCATCAACCTCTTCAAGAAATGGATCAGTGGGTTGCTGCCATGGAGCCTTCTTCTTACCTCTATTTCCTTTATTCATCTCTTCTGCAAATCGAGAATCTAAGATTACCTATAGGATACAAAAGCATGGACTTAGTGGAAAAACTTTTTACAATGCTCGCAAATGGCGTAAAAGTGGAAACAAAGTGTAAAATTCCTTTTAAAAATGAATTATGAAAACCAAATTTTATTAAATGTAAGGTTTCATTCAGTTGAGGCTAATAATTAAAACATTAAATCACTTTAAGTGAATGGAAAACAGACCACGTGAACATTCCACATTGGATATTGGAACATAAATATTGGAGGGACATTTAAAATGGAGTTACGATATATTGTTTTCCCAATTTGGAGAGCTCTGAGACGAGAGCGTCGAGATAAGACAACTTTTGAGATTTGAATGTTTGATATAAGATTGTCCAAGATGTAAGAGTACTCGAAGAATGTGAATCTCGTAAGTTATTTTAATACGAGTTCCAATATATCAAAGTAACGATAAAGAGAGGCATGATATTCCACCACTCAAGTATAAGTAAACTATTTCAGAACCTCGGTATCTCGGGTCTCGGAGGGGAAGGACTTCATAACATTTTATAAAAAAGGTTTTGATAAAGTTGTCTTGAGAATGTTATTTTTTTCCTTTCATTGTTCATTTAGACTTTATGCATTCAATCTCACTTTAGCCTTATTTTGAGATGATAAAACTAAACAAAAACATAAAGGTTCCCCATTATTTATTATGGCTTAAAAATAAAGAACAAAAAAAAAGTTGGGGATTTGTTGTTTGTTACAACATGTGGTTAATGTGCAGGAAAAAGAGAATTTTTTAGTACATTTATGATACAGAGGCATGTTGGAGGCATCTAGAGGAAGTGTAGGAGGATTATCCCCTAAATTTACTCTCCTTTGACTCAAATAGATCCCTAGAATCACTCATCTAAAGCTTGAGGTCTACTGGCATCCAATGAACTCAAGTGAATGCAAGGGTCTAAGGGAGTTAGATCCACTTTTTCTAAGTTTTGGGGGGAATCAGTCCTCTTGTGAAGGAGGTTGCCCCCCATTCCTCTTTGTATAAATAAATAGGCCTAAGGGCTCATTAGGATTCAAATTTTTCAGCAATGAATAGCTATCAAGAGCTAGGAACTTGATACTATCATTGTTATTTTCCTTTTCCTGATGTACCTAAACTTTATTTCATGTCAGTGAGAATCATATTGTTGTTATACTTTTGAGTTAGTTTTAGAGGACTCGGTCCCCTTGCGTTAGGGCCCAACCCAAAGGCCCAATTCCCTCTCATGTATCTTATTTATGCATTGTTTTAGTAGCAACATTTCCTTCCTTGTTTGATTAGAAGCTTATTTGCCATAAATTTTGGTTGCATGCTTGATTACCACCTTGCTTGTGGGAAGTGTGGTTGACAAGTCTACAGCAACAAGCCAAAAATATGCTTGTTTTCCTTTGCAATTTTCTATGTTTTAGCTCATTGTCTCTTGCATACTCTGTTACTGCAATCTAGGGGTTAAAATCATATTTCTCAAGTTTTCATGTATGTAGGTTAGATGCATTTTGTTAGGTGAATTAGCTCTTAACGAAATAAGATCCTTCTTTGTTTGATTTCATAAAATTTGACTCATCCTTTCTTGCAATTTGACCATCATTTTGAGTGTAAGAAAAGAGATTATTGTTGGTATGTAGGTACTATCAGTGTCTTGTTGGGTTGGCACACTCATCCTACATCCCCCTTGTCATCATTAAATCATTCCTTGTTATCTCGCACTGTCCTCAAAATTCTACAACCGAGAATGTATTTCTGGGTTATTTGAGGGACACCATATGCATTTGATTTTGTGAAAGATGGACCTCTTAGAGGTATTATGCTTGGAAAAATCTGTACACAACCCTCATATACCCTTACGTACCTTTTTCTGCCTTAAAACCACCTTTTCCACCCTCAGGATGCCCACAGAACCAATCTTGTAGAAAAACAAGACAATCATGTAGCAATCTTATAGCATCTTGTAGCAATCTTGTAGCAGTCCCTAAACTTGACTATATTAGCTCCAAAACTTGGTTTTTGTCTCTTAGGCTTGAATAATGAACCCTAGGCTCTGAATCCATGATTAAGGAGGACCCAAGACCACTTTGAACTTGCCTTTTTCTCACTGCAAATACAATTCTGCAATTAGGATTAAGTGACAGATTTCTAAATTGAATGGTGGTGATGACTTTCTTATAAAATGCACATGAACTCTATTACCCCAGCCAGGTCCCTTTGAACACAGTGATGAAAAGGGTGATTTTCCAATGCAAAGTAGGATAGGCCTATTTCTTTGAATTCATGCTCTTAGGGTTTCGATTACAAATTGTTGTTCTTGCATAAGATTAGTTTCTTTTCAAAGCAACTTTTCACATTATGCAGTTAGACTAATGATTCACATTCTTACAAATAACACAAGGTTTACATTTTGCAATTAGGCGAGTACTTTTCGTTTCTGTAATTAGCATAACCTTTACATTCTTACAACTAGGGTTAAACTTTAAATATGATGAATATCTCTTTCCATTTTTGCAAGTAGAGCATATGATTCCATTCTTGCAGTTAGTGTAGAACTTTATTTTTCATGCAATTCCCTTCCTTGAGCTAGCTAAAATAGTGGTCTTTGTATGCCTTGATCTAGTCCATTGCTTGAAGGTGGCATGAGTAGAACTTAACCTATTGTGCATATAACATTGTCACCTCTTAAGTTTGTATGAACCTCAGGTTGATAATTAAAGTTGGTATTCTTGGGAGTCTCAACAATCTTGTTATGATATTGGGGCTCATCACATGGCTCCCACTCTATAGATTATATGTGCCACCCCCCATCCTTATTCTCAGGGCAAATGAAAATACAAGTAAGAAAAATATGAAATTACCTCCATCATTAGTACAACAATATGGTCTAATA
This sequence comes from Pinus taeda, assembly GCA_000404065.3. Lineage (NCBI taxonomy): Eukaryota > Viridiplantae > Streptophyta > Pinopsida > Pinales > Pinaceae > Pinus > Pinus taeda. The sequence goes on from APFE031051896.1 coordinate 302,861, forward strand.
GATTTCTCAGAAGATATGGGGCTTTCCTCATGAGCATCCCTATGTCATTATGTAGATATAAAGTCATTTCCAAGTTTCCATGGATATGGTGATTTATCCATGTGAATTTTTTTTCCTTTATGGAAATTAGCAAGAGTAATGTCATTAAGTCTAAAAAGAAATACCAAGGACTGGTTCATAATCCTTAACAAAGAAATATTCACATCTTTTGTAGAGTTTCTTGAGGCATTTTACACATGATGGGATTATTGTTCTAAAAAGTGGGTACTCGTTTTTCCAGGGGTTAATAGAGTTTATAACCAGCAAAGGCTCATTGAATAAGGACCTGAACCTTCATTTGGAAAGGATGAAGTAATGGTAAAATAAAATAACCCGTGTAAATAAATCACATTATCAATTGAAAATCATAATTGTTTGTGAGCAATTTTGGGTCATTACTCCACTTACAACAAAACCTTTTGGGTGCCAACAAGGAGGTATACAATTCATATTATTTGGGTATGCCACATGAAAAAGAGAATTATGATGAAGATCACTATGAATCAAAGATAACATAATAGATATGGATGAGGCTAGAGATTATATTTATGTTTCTAACGATAGTCATCCCACCATTGTAGCATCGATTTGATACCATTGCATAGTTCTACGTTTGTTACCTCGCCAACTTGTCGTAGATTTTTTGGACTCCAAATTGTTAGTAGTCAATTAATTCAATATTCACAAAGTAAAAGATACCATGATATCAAGAGAAGGTCAATGACATGGAATTATATTCTAACAAATTATAGATACTCAAAGAAAATGTTTCACAATTGTTTCATGTTTTCAGCCTTACTTAAGTACAATTTCTTCATAAATACTCCATGGTATATCAGAGTGTACATGTAGCATCTCTAGACATTTGGAGAATGTTTCCCTTGTTATACTCTATGAAGGTTTAGTGAGACCATTGAATACTTCTTTCCCACATAAGGTGTTTCTTTATTAAGTTTTTAACATGATAAATTAAATTATGAGAAAGATCACTCTCAATATATCATCATTTCAGCAAGATTTGTGTGACAAAGTTGGAAGCTAGGATAGGATCTTACATGTCTTGAAGAATCCCTTTCGAAAATAAACCTACTACAAAAGGGGAAGATCTTATTGAAGATATGGAACATAAAAAAATATGTTGGAGTTTTGAGAGTATCAAATTGCTAAGGAATTGCCTAGAGGCAAGAAGACAAGGTAGATATGTGTCATGATGAAAACATGAAAAGATGTTCAACAAGAATTCATCAACAAAATGTGCAAAGGAAGCAATAAGTGACTGGGATGATTGTATGTAGTTTATTCTTATGAAGGAGGACTCGTGCTTCTATAGAAGAGTGCAATTTTTTTTGTGACCCTTGAAGTATTGGAGTATGAGCTTTGCATTATTACACCAATAAAGAATCTAGAAACAACTGCTTCATTTACTCCACTAGGTTGGATTGATATTGTTAGCACTCAGAATGAACCTTAAGGCTAAGAAGAGGCAATTCCGAGGTAACCCAAACCAAGATTTTGATCTGGAACCTAGTTGTGCCAGACCAGAGAGGGATCTCTCTTTGCCAACTGAGGGTGGCTGAAATAAATGAATCTTAGGCTAGCTATGAAGAATGAGGATTTGGTTGAAAATTGTGGGTTGAAAACAGCAAGAGAAGGGACCATTGGGCTATGGAATCGAGGCTAGTTTCTGCCGGAAAACTTGGGGCAAAGTAAGTGCAATGTTCAGCCAGATAAAAGATGTAAATGAGAGAAGGAAAGAGGAGAAAGCCCTCTCCTCTACAGGCATCAATCAAGGGATGGATCTATAGTGGCAACATTAGAAGAAAAAGAAACACCGAGTTACTCAACAAAGCATCTAACAAAGGATGGATTCTGCAAATATAACCACTACATTTAACAACAAAATCATTGTGATAGGAGCATCTTACGTGGATGGATTCCTACCACTTCTCTTAGATAATGCTATAACAAGAATTAGTAGAAAAAAAAAAGTATGTAAGTGACCTTACAAGGAACACATGCTGGACATTAAACACCGTGACGTGTCCCAAATCTAAAGGGACGAAACTTCTCCATTAAAAAAAAAAATCATAAGAAGCTTTACACCGTCCAAAGCAGCCTCCCTCTGCTGCAAAAATCGAACCTTACATCTCAAAAATTATCCTATATATACCCTATTGCATCTTAATTTTGATTTCCTAATCATAAGAATCAAAATAATTAAAACAAAAAAAAAAAAAAAAACAAAACCACTAAATATGTTTTTATGCGATCAAATAAAATAAATCAAACTTATAACTAAGGAATTAAATCACATCAAAACATAACAATAGGTTTGATGCCACAAGTCGAATTGTTGAAGGTGTCATCGCTAGAAATCTGGGATTTTTTGAGATGTTGGTCAATCATCTTCCACTTGCACCGTTTAGATGCTTTGGATTCCTAAAATATTTGCCATTTGTACATTGAATGTTTTGAATACTACCACCTCTCCTTCAAAAAATCAATTTACTACTAGAAGTCCTTTAATTTCCCATGAGATCTCTTTTTTATTGCCTAAAATTTCTACACAAGAACCGTATCCTCTTCCTTCACATCACCCTTGAGGATTTCCTTCGCTAGTTCATTTTCTACATGCTGCTAAATCACTTTTACTGGACTTGCACCATAATTTGGATCATAACCCATATTACCTAATAGTTCCACTCAACTATCAATCACTTTAAAGGCAATTTTCCTATCTCTTAACCTTTGTTGAACACGATCTAGCTTTCATTGGATTATACACTAGAACAGGAAAATTTTAAAATTGCATGCAGCATCAGAAGGAATTTGTTTAAGCATCATGGAGTCCTTAAGATCCAACTCAGTTCTCTCTTCAAAAATATCATGGTTTTTCTCAAGAATGAATCTCCAACACCCTTTACCATACTTGGCAACTTCCTTTTTCAAATTTTTTTTCTTCAATGACACTCCATTTGGTAGGCTTTCTCGTATAAGCAATATCAGTTGCAACCCATGGACGCTTCAGTTGTGAAATGCGCCTTGTAGCAGGAGTAGGCAAATGACCTTTCCTGAAGCTGATGGAGATATTTCCTTTTGACTGTGAATTGAATCATATCCATTCCACTCATATGTTTGGGCAGTTGGATTTCTATCCATTAAGTTTCTTGAGGGAAGAGAGGGTGATTTTTTATGTTTTCAAGTAGCTGGAGGATTTTTGGCCCTTGTTGGTTCAACACACAGCGCCTGCTACATGTGTGTAACGCCCTCTTGAACGCGCAACGCAATGGTTTTTTACATTGCCAAAATCGCCATATGCGCAGTGCTCCGACTTGAATGCGCAATGCCACCTCCATTGCCCCAATCGCGCAAAACCAACCTCCCTAAGCGCAACACCATTTCTCCTGGAATCATCAAATCTATCATGTTATCACATATAACATCCACAGAGAAGTATTTCTCTGTTGTATCATTTGTTTCCTGCAGTAACACGTCTAGCACATCCTCTGGAAGATTTGGGTAATTGTGGGTGGCATAGTTTTACCTCTTCTCTTCTAAGATTATGTGTACCATATTAACCTTCTTGCTTTGCCTTCAATGAGTTGTAGAGCCTTGTTTCAGGTAGCTTAATTGGCAATGAGACAAAACCTGAGATGAACTTTCTAAATTATTTTTTTAGGCATTCCATGTCATCTCCCGGGCTAAGACTCATCAGAGCTTTCAAGAGTAAATGACTTGATTGTCCTTCCAGTCTATCATAGAGCTCAGAATATATTTTTCCATGTCCACAGTTATCTACTCTTTCAGCTGTATATATTTGAGAAAACCCCCTTTTAGGTCATGCAACTTCTTCTGCAAGTTCCTAGTTAGCATAAGTATTGAAGACTTCCGCATGAGCTCATTGAGTGACTTGGGATAAGAGTGAACAAATATCTTGCCATCATTTTGCAGAACCACCTTGCTAACTTCTAGGTCTATTGATATGATCATGGGGTTCCCAAAGAGGTGTGATTTAAATACCTTTCCATAGATTTAGTTTTACTTTTCTTGCAAACTCGCTTCCTAGGAACCAGAGTAAGTGGAGGGTTTGTGCTTCAATGGTTTGATGGCCTCGACAGTCTCTTGAAATCCTGTTGCAACCAAGTCCCCAAACCCTCTGCCTTACTCTTTGAACCTATACTCATTGCTTTCATGTCACATTCCATCATGGCATGAAGGTATGGCTTCTAGAGTTCATATCCCATAGCATCATAGCCCATAACAATTGCCAATCTAATAGCTTGTTAATATGATCATGCATAGTTTCAATAGTGATCTTGTTGTAACAAATTGTTGTCGAGTCATAAATGTTGGAATAGTTGAACCTCCCCAAGATTCATACCTATAAATCTCCAAGTAATTCCTCTCTAGAACCATGAGACCAGAAGCTATAAACCTTTCACCAGCAATATCACTTTCAACAATGTACAATACCTTATGCCAAAAATTGGAAGCAGGTTCTCAGTTACCAAGAACTGCATCTGCAAAAATTGATTTGGACGAACCAACCTCTACATAGATTCATGGATATTTCTTTCAATCAAAGCAGAGAAATGAGCCCGCCATATGTTGAGATAAGGATTAGAAGCATGACAAACATCTATGACCTCAAATGCTATATTATCTCCTTGTCTATCACAATGCAGCCACAAAACCAGCCATTAGCATCTCCTAGCTTCCTCAGGATTGTTAAATACATGAATTGCTGCATTGGTTGATTTTTGAGTCAATTATTGATTTAGTCATATCTTCTGATCTAGAAATCGGTTTTGGGAGTGTGATATACCGTTGGAAATATTTTTCCGAGCTGCTTCTGATGGACATGCTTATGACATGTTTTTCACTAAAGATCAAGTGCAAAACATCTAACAAAACCAAACATAGTAAGAGCCCATCTTGATCACTGGTGACAGCCTGCAAAGATTGGAACTAACATTGGCCTTATTGGGGATGGAAGCTCCTTGGAGGTGTCAAAAACACCATAGACCAAGTACCTCATCCATTGGGAAATACGATCACAAATAGCTGTAAACCCAAAACAACTCATACCAATCCAAAAACATATACATGTTGCAATCTGTACATAAACAAATACCAAAAACTGAAATGTTGCCTTGGGCAGATTATTTATTTACAAAATTACTCTACTCTGACACAAAATTTATAGATCAATTAATGTTGTAATGCCATACAAACCAATCAAGCAATTGTGGCAACGATGATGCTAGGGAGTGCTTGAACCAGGACACAATCGGAAATGTTGACAGCCATACATGCACAAAATGAGTTTGGTTGTGTAAAAGACAATCTGGATTTCATTCAAACTGAAAAAATACTCCATATATGAAACAACAGGATCAAAGAAACCAGACCACGTCTACTACCCTAACTCTTCGACATATGCTTCCAGCTGCAAATTGTCAATGCAAACATCCACGGGCAGCCCTGTTGTTTCTTGTTTTGAAGGAGGGAGAGTTTCCAAGAACTTTTTTGGGATCTCAAAATTCATATGACTTAATTTGAACATCTAAATACTCAATCTCCTTCTCAATTTTTTCAACTACTAACTCAAAGAAACCAGTTTTACCATTAAGAGGAAACTTCGGAGATCTCAAACATTGAAGCACGGTAATGAAAAATATCTCATCTATTTCAATATCCACTAACTGATCTCTAACTTCTTTTAAAACATCACAAAACATAGGGTTTGCCACATACCCTACCATCTTATTTTAGTACATGAACAGATTAGTGAGCGCTGGAATCTCTGGATTGATTTGAGTTGCCAGGTGAATGTTTCAGCCTTCATATGTCTAATTGTTGTCCACCATCAGCAACCAAAACTGCAACTTGAACGATTTTTTCCCAGAGAAGATCTGTCACCTTCTCCCCTGCAGCGGCACCAATATGTTAGCACTCAGAATGAACCTCAAGGCTGAGAAGAGGCAATTCTAAGGTAACCACAGACCAAACTTTTGATCTGGCACCTAGCCCTGCCAGACCAGAGAGGGCTCTCTCTTTGCCAACTGAGGGTGGTTGAAATAAATGAACCTTAGGCTAGCTATGAAGAATGAGGATTTGGTTGAAAATTATGGGTCGAAAACAGCAAGAGAAGGGACCATTGGGCTATGGAATCGAGGCTCATTTCTGTTGGAAAACTTGGGGCAAAGTAAGTGTAATGTTCAGCCAGATAAAAGATGTAAATGAGAGAAGGAAAGAGGAGAAATTTCGCTGCCCTACAGGCATCAATCAAGGGATGGATCTACAGTGGCAGCATTAGAAGAAAAAGAAACACTGGGTTACTCAACAGAGCATATAACAGAGGATGGATTCTACAAAGATAACCACTACATTTAACAACAAAATCATTGTGATAGGAGCATCTTGCGTGGATGGATTCCTACCACTTCTCTTAGATAATTTTGTAACAAGAATTAGCAGAAAAAACAAAGTATGTAAGTGATCTTACAAGGAACACATGCTAGACATTAAACACCGTGATGGATCCCAAATCTAAAGGGAAGAAATTGCTCCATTAAAAAAAAAAAAAAATCAGAAAAAGCTTTACACCATCCAAAGAAGCCTCCCTCTGCTGCAAAAATCGAACGTTACATCTCAAAAATTATCCTATATATACCCTATTACATCTTAATTTTGATTTCCTAATCATAGGAATCAAAATAATTAAAATTAAACAAAAAAAAAACATAACCACTAAATATGTTTTTATGCAGTCAAATAAAATAAATCAAACTTGTAACTAAGGAATTAAATCACATCAAAACAAAACAATAATTTTTCTGCCACAAGTTGAATTGTTGAAGGTGTCATCGCTGGAAATCTGGGATTTTTTGAGATGTCGATCAATCATCTTCCACCTGCACCTTATAGATGCTTTGGATTCCTGAAATATTTTCCATTTGTTCATTGAATGTTTTGAATACTGCCACCTCTCCTTCAAAAACTCAATTTGCTACCAGAAGTCCTTTAATTTCCCATGCAATCTATTTTCTATTGCCTAAAATCTCTGCACAAGAACCGTATCATCTTCCTTCACATCACCCTTGAGGATTTCCTTAACTAGTTCATTTTCTACATGATGCTGAATCACTTTTACTGGCCTTACACCATAATTTGGATCATAACCCATACTACCTAATAGTTCCACTCAACTATCAGTCACTTTAAGGGCGATTTTCATGTCTCTTAACCTTTGTTGAACACGATCCAGCTTTCATTGGATTATACATTAGAACAAGAAAATTTTAAAATTGCACACAACATCAAAAGGAATTTTTTTAAGCAGCATGGAGTCCTTCATACCCACCTCAGTTCTCTCTTCAAAAATATCACGATTTTTCTCAAGAATGAATCTCCAACACCCTTTACCATACTTGGCAACTTCCTTTTTCAAAGTTTTTTTCTTCAATGGCACTCCATTTGGTAGGCTTTCTCCTATAAGCAATATTAGCTACAACCCGTGGACGCTTCAATTGTGAAAAGCACCTTGTAGTGGGAGTAGGCAGACAACCTTTCCTAAAGCTAATGGAGATATTTCCTTTGACTATGAACTGAATCATCTCCATCCCGCTCATATGTCCGGGCAATTGGATTTCTATCCATTAAGTCGCTTGAGGGAAGAGAGGGTGATTTTTGATGTTTTTAGGTAGTTGGAGGCTTTTTGGCCCTTGCTGGTTCAATGCGCAATGCCTGCTATAGGCGCACAATGCCCTCCTGAACGCGGAGCGGAGTGGTTTTTTACACTGCCAAAATTCCCCTACGCATAGCACTCAGCTTGTATGCGCAACACTCCGACCTAAACGTACAGCACCACCTCCACTGCCCCAAACACGCAGTGCCAACCTCCCTAAGCGCAGTGCCATTTCTCCTGGAATCATCAAATCTATCATGTTATGACATATAACATCCATAGAGAAGTATTGCTATGTTGTATCATTTGTTTCCTGCAGTAACGCATCTAACACATCCTTTGGACGATTTGAGTAATTTTCGGTGGCATAGTTTGACCACTTCTCTTCTATGATTCTATGTACCATCTTAACCATTCTTGCTTTGCCTTCAATGAGTTGTAGAGCCTTGTTTCAGGTAGCTTAACTGGCAATGAGACCAAACCTGAGATGAACTTTCTGAATTCTTGGTTTAGACATTCCATGTCATCTCCCGGGCTAAGACTCATTAGGGATTTCAAGAGTAAACGAGTTGATTGTCCTTCCAGTTTGTCATAGATCTCAAAAATTATTTTTCTATGTCCATAGTTATCTGCTCTTTCAATTGTATAGATTTGAGAAAACCCCCTTTGAGGCCATACAGCTTCTTCTGCAAGTTCCCAGTTAGCATAAGTATTGAAGACTTCCCCATGAGCTCGTTGAGTGACTTGGGATAAGAGCGAACAAATATCTTACCATCGTTTTGCAAAACCACCTTGCTAAATTCTAGGTATATTGATATGATCGTGGGGTTCCCAAAGAGGTGTGATTTAAATACCTTTCCATATCTTTAGTTCTACTTTTCTTGCAAACCCACTTCCTAGAACTAGAGTAAGTGGAGGGTTTGTGCTTCAATGGTTGATAGCCCCGACAGTCTCTTGAAATCCTACTACAAGCAAGTCTCCAAACCCTCTGCTTTACTCTTTGAACCTATACTCACTGCTTTCATGTCACATTCCATCATGGCACGAAGGTATGGCTTCCAGAGTTCATATCCCGTAGCATCATAGCCTATAACAATTACCTCGCCCAAGTTTGTTGGACAAAACCGTGTATTTTGCATATTTGGTAGCATAGTGCCAATCTAATAGCTTTTTAATATGATCATGCATAGTTGCACTAGTGATCTTTTTGTAAAAAACTGTTGTTGAGTCATAAATGTTGGAATAGTTGAACCTCCCCAAGATTCATACCTATAAATCTCCAAGTAATTCCTCTCTAGAACCATGAGACCATAAGCTGTAAACCTTTCACCAGCAATGTCACTGTCAGCAATGTATAGTACCCTATGCCATGAATTGGAAATAGGTTCTCAATTACCAAGAATTGCATCTGCAAAAAAATGATTTCGACGGACCAACCTCTGCACAGACTCATGGATATCTCTTTCAATGAAAGTAGAAAAATGAGCTCGCCATATGTTGAGATAAGGATTAGCAGCATGGCTGACATATATGACCTCAAATTCTATGTTCTCTCCTTGTCTATCACAATGCAACCACAAAACCATCCACTGGCATCTCCTAGCTTCCTCAGGATCGTTAAATACATGAACTGCTACATTGGTTGATTTTTGAGTCAATTATTCATTTAGTCATATCTTCTAATCCAAAAACCGGTTTTGGGAGTGATATACCATTGGAAATATTTTTCCAGGCTTCTTCTAATGGATATGCTTGTGACATGTTTTTCACTCAAGATAATGTGCAAAAAATCTAACAAAACCAGACATAGTAGGAGCCCATCTTGATCACGATGACACCCTGCGAAGACTGGAACTAACAGATATGTTCAATGTTGGAGGGGCTATTAAGACATTAGTCTATGATGTAAATGGAAAAGAAGCAGGACTAGAAAATCCAATAGTGAATAGCATAGTGCTTGGAAGGCTCTTTAGTCACAGACTTCTTCTTTGATCTCACCCTTGACCTTTTGACTGTGATGTTTCCAAAACCTATTGAAAGTCATCTCTGGAACCTCTTTCATCATGGAAATATTGTCACAAATTGTAACTCATTGTCATATGACAATATTATTTTGTAATATTTATGCTATAAAATGATAAAAGTCACATAGGAGTCAAATAGAATAGAAGAGCCATCGGAATGTGAAGGGTCAGCCCCCACATTTGTGTAAATACATCCTCATGCCTCTGATGTGGGAGGAGGATTTTGGGACTTCAGTCTTTTAGCATAGTTGTTAGTACTCGAAGCTCAGATCACCCTTGCTCTTGACATATTTTAGGTTGAGTTGTGTTGAGGCTAGTAGTCTATCTTGGAGATGATATTAGCAGCCTACATTCCACTACTAGATTGTTATGGGCTTGTGTCACATGTACTTGGATTTTCAACATTGTCAATAAGAAGTTCTTCACTTTTGGCATTGATTCCTATGAATTCGTTTATTGGTTGTAATAGCTAATGGATACTCCAATCATGTGTGCATGTGTGCTTTCATATTGGTTATATGTTGATGAACTAATTCATGGCTATTGATTAAATGTTTGCTTTGAATATTTTCTCTCTCATTCCATGATAATTCTAGTAACCTGTTGTGAACTAATTTGCAATTAACTTCTAGTACTTTCCTATTTATGTATGTATTAGATAGTTTTAGCTCACTAAATATTTCTTGAGACATACTCATTATTTTGTTTTTATATTCTTGTACCTTGTTTTGCAAGTTGTCAATCATGTGTTGATTTCGTCCCCATTCTCTATGTATTTCATGCTTTTCCTCACATCAACATCTCTTCATTTTAAATCCAAGAGGAAAACAATAATGTTGGTAGTTGAGCCCACATACCAGATGGGTACCCTATCCCAAATGGTGTGAGTTATAATTTGGACTTCACACCGAGGATACCCCCTTATTGTTATTGGTACATTATGCCCCATCAACAAGACCCCAAAAATATCTATGAAATGGCTCAAGATTCCTCCAAAAGGTTTAAAACCACAATTCGCCAAACTGGAACTCACCAATAAAAATGGTCATATGAGTTGATTCCTCCATTTTTTCCATTCTGAAGGCATCAATATGGATGAAAAGTAATATAATGATCGAATCTAGATCAAGTTATAATAGTGATGGTGAGAAAAAAAGATAATTATTGGACAATGTGCCTTGATTATATCGATATAAACAAATCACCATCAAGGATATATTCCTTATTCCAAATATTGATGAGCTATTAGATGAGCTTCATGAAGTGGCTTATTTTAGAAAGTTGGATATTAAAGAATGAATGCATTTCTAAAAACCTTTTAGAAGATGTGAAGGGCACTATGGATTCTTGTTCATGCCTTTTGGCTTGAATATTACTCCTACATTTTCAAATCCTTATGAATAAAAAAAATGTATCCCATCTTAGAAAGTTTGTGTTGGTTTTCTTTGATGGTATACTTATCTATAGATAATCATGGGAAAACCGCATTAAACATATGGATAAAGTCCCAAAAATTCTCAAGGACAATCAATTGTATATAAAAAGATCCAAATGCACTTCCAAAAAACAAGAGGTAAAGTATTTGGGTCATATTATTTCAAAGGAAAGGGTTAACATGAACCCTAAAAAGATCCAAGCTATCACAAAATGGCCAATTTCTAAGAAAATCAAGAATCTAAGAGGATTTTTGGGTATTCTGAGATATTATTGAAATTTTACTAAGAATTATGTTGCCTCAATCTCTATTGAAGAAAATTCACTTGTATCGAATAATGAGGGTACCTTGACATTCTCTCTCTTGAAGAATGCATATCTTCCACACTAGTATTGATAATGCCATATTTTGGTAAAACATTCGAAGTTGAATGTGATCCCTTAGGACAAGAAAGTAGGGTGGTATTGAGGCAAGAAGGGATATCATTGGCTTTCGAAAATAAAAAATTCAAGGGAAAAGACTTAGTGAAATCTACATATCAAAAGGAAATGGAGGAAATTTTTCATGCAATAAAAAATGGTAATAATATCTTATTGGGAAGCACTTCAAAGTCAAGACAAATCATGAGAGCCTAAAAAACATTTTGGAGCAATAATTATCATCATAAGAGTAACAAAAATGGACGAAAAAAATACGAAGGTTTTATTTTAAAATAAGGACATTGTAGTTGCAAATGTTCTTTGTATAATAGAATAAGCCTCAAGTGTATATTCCATTACATCTTCTATTTCCATGTGGCTACAATAAGATTTCCATGAATGGAAAAAGTGACAATAGTACTAGATATAAAATCAATGTATTATGAAAGGGATGAGATCTATGGAACATTGGGAATAAAAGGGATATATACCTTGGTATAAAGATAGAATATATTTACATCCTCAATCAAAGTTGAAACAAAAAATATTAAGGGAGTCTCATGTGATTCCCTATTGGTAGGACATTCAAGGTTCCCTAAAACATATCAAATCATTAAAAAATCATTTTTGGGGGAAGAAATGAAGAAATATAGTAAAAAATTTGTAAGAGAATTTTAAGTTTGCCAAAGATATAAAAGAGATATAGTAAAATATCTAGGGTTACTTTGGCCATTACACATACCTAATCAAAGATGGAAATAGATATCAATGGACTTCGTTATAGGTTTACTTATATTTAAATGTAAGGATTCCATTTTCATGGTCATGGATAGACTCACAAAATATGCATATTTTTGTGGAATTCAAAATATATATACAGTAGGCCAAGTGGAAAAAGTGCTTATGAAGGAAATTCATATACTTCATCGATTTATTAAAGTAGTAATGAAGGATAGAGATTGAAAATTCATAGGAAATTTATGTAAAGAATTATGGAAGATGATTGGAACAACACTAGCTATGAGTTTAGCATGTCATCCAAAAACATATGATCAAATAGAAATAATTAACAAATGCTTAGAGGATTATCTATGATGTTATTCTTCAAATAAGCATCTTAATGGATGAAGTGGATTCCTTTGACAAAGTGATGGTATAATATCACTTATCGCGCATCTAATAAAATGTCCTCAATTAAAGTCCTTTATGGATATCTCGCTCTTAGTCTCACATACCTTTTTGAAGATGTGTTCAAAGTACATGCAATAGAGTCACATATGGAATAGACTAAAGAAACTTTGGAAATTCTTAAGGAAAAATTTCAAATGTCACAAAACATGATGAAGTAGCAAGTAAATCAACATTGAAGTGAAAGACAATTTGAGGATGACTGTGTATTTTTTAGACTAAAACATTATAAGCAATCTACAATCAAACAAAAGAAGAATCATAAATTAGCTCCAAAATTTTATGGGCCCTACAATATCATTTGTAATATTGGACAAGTGGTGTATAAGTTAGATTTGACTTCTTCTCACATTCATAAGGTTTTTCATGTATCTGTCTAAAAAATGTTTTGGGCAAAATTATACCAATGCACAAAAATTTCTAGAATTAGATGAAGAAAGAACGTTGATTCTTAAAATGGAAAAAGTTATAGATAATTGTTCTCTATATTTTCATAATAGAACCATTATTGAGTATTTAATCAAGTGGAAGAATATGCCTCTAAAAGAAGCCACATGGGAAAATAAGTATCTCGTGAAGAAATACCCTTGATTACAAGAATTGAGGGTCCCTATGTTAAGGCTCTAACAAGCATTAATTATTAATTTATTATTTATGGTTAGGTTGGCCTAATGATAGGTTACATCATGTCAATTCATCTCCTATTTATAATAAAAGAGACTCATTTGTATATGCATCTTGTCTTGTCCAATGGATTCTCTCTAAAATGAGGTTTCCACCTCGAAGTGGATTGTTATTCACATATTTGTATCGTTCTCACGCAATGGAGTTTCTTATTCTTATTATTCTTATATTATTTATGGAGTTTGATTCATAACAAAAGAATTTTTAGTAATGCCTCTTGTGAACAAACATGGTTTCTTATTTTACCTTGTACATAATATCAGATCTCAATGAGCCTTTTCAAAATCATTATAACATAAGGTAAATAAATGTTTATTATTTAATTGTAGCCTACAAAGTTTGAACTTTGCATTTTTGTAGCCAACTTAACTAAATCCATGCATACTGAGTAGCTTCCCACTTGTAATAAAACACTTCCTTTGACCATTTCTTATCAATTATATATAGCATCATCAAATAATGTCAATACTTTTATCATCATTTATTCGTTATTTTTTTAATGCTAGAGGAATTAACAACTAGCATAACTCATACTCACATGACATGGGGTCAATTCCAACTACTACCACTTTAACCTCTATGTATAACCACCCCACCCGCTAGGACGACACACAGGTTTGACAATCGAGAGATTTAAACAAAAAACCTCATCACTTACATAACATTACATAACACAAACTTTTCAAGTGAACTACCTAGAGGGTTCATCATTACCTTTCTACTACTAATACATATTAATAATAATATAGCTTCTAAAAAATAAACATTAACCACCATATTTACCCATTCAAAATACTTACTTCCATCGCAACCTAGGTCAATTCAAAATACTTCCATCACAACCAATATCAATTCTATAACCCCATAGAGAAATGTCAATCCCTTTATCATATACTAAAGGATCATATTTATTGTTCTTGGAGTGAGGGTGTTAAGTTGAATTGTTAAAAAGAATACCGCCCATGGCTTTGGCTTTTTACGACAATTGAGATTACACCAAATTTCAACACTGCACTTAACATTATTTGTTCATTAATGTGCCTCCAAACATTTGTTTCTAGAATCCACATAGCCTCTGCATCTCTTTCTGCATTAAAACTACTATCTGAGTAGACAAACGGTGTGTTCTTCCCCTACTTGAAAAGTCATTGTTTTACTTATTTCTGATTGTCTAGTTTAATTTAATTTAATGTCGCTTTAGTTTTAATAATTTCTGATGAAGTGGAGCTTAATTTAACGTAGTATTTTCTCCCAACATAGCCTGAGATTAATTTAATGGACTCTTTTCTCCCAACATATCTCGAGATTGTTAAAATCTTACGTGTTGCCACTAACAAATTTATTTTCTTGGAGCAGCATCGTGGGTTTTTTAATCTATGTAATCCTTGGGTTTTTATAATCTATGTAATCCTTTTTTATTCATTAATGCATCATCTTTTTTTCGATCTCTGTAATTATTTTTTATTCACAATGTATTATGACAAAGAAGTCCATTGTTCTCACTATATAAATTCCAAGAGTAACAGAGTATAAAAACTAGTTTGATAAATCCTCATACATTTGTTCTTGTACAAAACAATAACAATCTGTATGAAAACAGTTGTACATTTGAATTGTCAATCCACTGAGAATGGGTCTCTTCTTTGCTGGTGGTGAAAGGTTGGTAAACATGGTTTTTCTTTTATGAGATGTAGTTGGTTGTTGGTTCCCAGATTTTCTCCTTACTAGCAATGTTGGATTTAATTTTCTTCACATCCAATAACTGCATACGCTTCAATAAAAACTATTCAGCACCTTTTGAGATACACCTGCATATAAACAATATCTACATTTGGAAATACTCCACACTACCCATATAGTTCTAAAATATTATGACACCAGTTGGGATTGCAGTATATAAGTAATGTTGTTTTGTTCACCGCTTAAAATAGTATATAAGCAACGTTGGCCAGCATCAGAGCATTAAATTTAAAATATTTTGGATATAAATCCCTGGAACTGAGGGATTAAATTAATATATTGTTATATTGCTTGATGTTTCGGTAATTAAATGTGTTTAAATATTGTGGATAAGTTGAAGATTCCAGTATCTATTAGTTATTAAGAAGTGGGACATGTGATTAATTTAATTAACATGGCAGTGATGATGGTTCAACTATATACTCTTATTTGAGGAATCGTATTGTTATAATAATGTTCAGTTTTTGTAGAATAATTAAGCTCTCGTGCCTTAGTGTGAAAAAATATATACCAAGTTGAATTTTCATAAGGATGGTGGCTATGGCATCTAATTTTGGGATCCTTGGAGTGACATGTCGTAGGCTATTAACTCCAAATCTTGAACTATAAATAGATTTTAGGAATGAGATAGGGAGATCTAGCGGAATTGAGTCTTTCAATGTAGTAAAAAAAATAAAGAGTGTTATTATAAAAATAAAAGATATGACTTATATCATTTTGTGATATTTAATGTTATTCTTAGTTTATGTTTACTCATTCAAATCATGACTTATAACTTTAGAAATAGATGGAAAGCATCTACATGTTCTCTATGCAAATTTTTTCATTCGATGAGTTTCACCATCACCCTTGGTTGATTTTTAGGTCAATTAAAATGCATAATTGATTAAATAAATTCAATAACCAAGAATTAAATATCATGCCACCTGTTAGAGTCCTATAATGATAGGATTCATAATTTTGAATTGGCTATGGTTAAGTCTTGTAATATTGTACATACTTTTGCTTTTTGCAAATGTTTTCCATATTAAAAATTTTTAAAAATGTAAAGAGGGAATGTCCTAAAAGAAATATCAAAGGACAAAAAGATTAAGAAAATATCAAAAAATGAAAATATATAAACCCAAAAAAAACAAAAACAGCATGAAAGTGGCAAGTCTAAATGCCACTACTATTTTACTGCTTTACTGTCTTAAATAATAGTTGTGTGCATCTTGTTATACATGCCACAACCCATGGTAGTCAAATTGCTTAATCTTGACTATGTCATGCTTTGAATTTTATATTTATAGTTAGAGATTAAAATCTAACCAAACAGTTTAATCTTGGCAGATCATTAGATAGGTAGAGAAAATAAAAGGAGCTCATCAGTTTAATCTAAGCCTTTAGATAATATAAGGTTAGAATTAGATAGTTTACTTTTCAAAAGAAAAATGAATGATAAGGGTCTACTAGCCTAAATGCACCCAAATAAATGAAGAAAAAATGTTAGGGTAAGTAATGGGTAAGTAGAAGAAAGATTGTTGAAGTATAAAGTTGATTGCATAAAAGCACATTTATCATACTTAACCATATCTTTTAATGTGCATAAGCAGTTAAGAAAGCAAAAACAATGGTTTACAAGTTTATTGAATTAATTCCCCCTCATTCATTTCATCCCTTTACTTACTAATTTCTCCATCCACAAGTAAGTTCTAGTATTAAAAATCCTTCAAGTCATAAAGGCTCAAAGCATTTCTCTGACTTTTGGTGGGAATGGACCCTCAGCTTAATGACTTGTGGACATCAAATGTTAGAATTCCCTTCATAAAATTAATTTCCCTTCATTACCCTATTAAAACCCATTTTCCTAAGGTTAAACTCAATTTGCCTATGAAAAGTAAATAACCCCATGTTAAATTCCATTTCATTCAAAAACCCACAAAAAAGATTTTATCCTAAGTATAAAATGTATGTGAATAAAATGCACAAATGTTACATTATGCTCAGTGGTATGTTCACTCCGCTCATTTCATTTCATATTAATTTATAACATAATATTATATTTCCCAATATACCTTTTCCCGTATATAATTAAATCCCCTATATAATACCTCAACCCTTAGTTTAGTTATAAACTATACTTTTACCCCATATTCCCGGCAAAAACCACTTAATTCATCACTTCACGGTAAAGCTGAAATAATCCCATCATTAAGCTCTACCCGATTGTTCAATCCCAATATTAACTCCTAATTAATCCCAAACCGCCAAATATTAAAGACCTGGGCCCCCCGAAACCAGTGCTCATATCACCCGCGCATATCCCTCGCCCGATTTTCATCCGATCATCAGCGCCCACATTGGACGGTCCACAACCATATTGGGTTCACCCGATGTCCAACCGTAACCCGCCCGATAAAGTGGTTTTGCCCAGCCCCATCTCCTCTATGTGTCAAGCGCTAGCATAGATCGGGTGACCCCTCCTAAATACTGCCTCCTCCTTGAAAGTGGTGTGATGACTTGGGAAACCGCCTCCCCGCTCAACCCAAAAAATTGTCCACTGTTCATGTGTAAAATTACCTGGCAAAAAGTGACTGTTGCTCAATAAAAAGGCCGAGAAGCCCTATTTCGCCTTTTTTCACTCATTTTCTTTGCAAACCATTGCGACACCTGCAAACACTGAATTCACCAATTGACCTCAAATTCCATTCCTGAACAAGTTGCAAAGACCCTATTCAAGCTCTCAAATCATACGAGATCCATTCAAACTTTTACAGTTGCTAAGAACACTGAAATTTGACATTAATTCACCAAATTCTAGGTATTTGAAAACAAATTACCAGACACCCTCACAAATTTGAAAACGTTCAGTCTTTAAAATATTTTAATTAAGTAAAATTAATTGAAATTACTTTCAATTTAAAGCTCACATCCAAACCCGTCTGAAAGTTACCGAGTTTCCTTCAAAATATCTGAATAAACTAGTATTGCCTAATTCAAATCCATGAGAACTAAATTATGGCTGCCCCCATCGCCATGGATGTCAGACCTATCACAACTCCCCATTTGGACCTTAACCACCTCCCCCTGACGGACAAGGATTTTCAAATAAGAGACACAAGTGCATATGAATTCTTGCTCAAAATTCATTGTTTGAGTAAAGACATATCTCTGAACCATTATTATGACATTGGCCTTTGGGACTCCAATTTTCCAAAATACCAATTTCCACAAGTACATATTTTTCATGAGATTGTCCATATGTGCTATGCCTATTACATTCCTAGCTAGAGAGCCATAATGCCCCCTGACCAGAAATTCTTGTTTACCATTACAGCTAAGTCAATCAATAAGATGTTGCAAGTCCAACCAGGTCCAAACCTAACCCCACTCTCCATTGGGGATTTGTTAGATCTGTACACCAAATTGAGTCCATCAAAACTAGCCCAAATATTCCAAACTTTCATTGTAGAAGAGCAGCACATTCCTAAAGATGCCCATCCATATGTTTCTTCCATTTTCTCTAAAAGGGGCAAGAATATTGTGACTATGATATCATGTATTTTTGGTTGTACCACAGATGAATTTTTTAATGAGCTCATCCTAGACTTTATGTCCATTTTCACCCCAAGAAAGCCACCTACTACTTTGTACAATTATGCCCAGTTCATAGCTGAAAGAATGCATGAACAATTTACCAGAATGCACAATGAAAGAGTATTTAAGTATTCATATGTACTATACCACATGTTTTTGTATTATCAGTCAGACAGGTTTCCCTTCACCATCCAAAAGCTGAATACTAGAGGCCATGCCAAGTCTGTCATATTTTGGACACCACTTTTCCACAAGTATTCATCACCATACACCTATACAGACTTCATTGAATCTTTTGTCCATCCAGTCATGACTATGCTGACAGAAAGTCCTCCACCCAGAATAAGCCAAGAGATCAAAAGAGTCCTCCAATTGTCCAAGCAAAGTAAGGTGGGAGATTGGTACCTTTACCAAAACCACACTGAAATAAAAATCTATGGTTGCCAACTTGCCCGATACAAATTGCCCAAATACCTCCCCATGAGGTTATTTGCTCTAGAGTATTATAGGTAGATAATGAACTCTAATGAAGTCAACTTTGTATCAGCCAAGAAAAGAACTCAGTTCAAAGTCAAAAATCAATTAGGACCTTTTGTTTGCAATTCTAGAGAAGCAGGGCAGGAAGGAGATCAAATTTTGCAACAAATGAAGTTCCAAAATAGTTTCATATGGAGGTATGACCCTCAAGGGTTTATGACCAAACTTAGACAAAAGGTCAAATTGGGACCATAAATTCATCACCCCATACCAAAGATAAAGAGATATGCCAATCAATCTGGGTGGTTGGAAAACACTCTCATTGACAAGGATAGTACAAAGGTAGATGTTGAGAATAACTTGTTTGGTTTAGAGAGATAGCTTGATGAAAGCTCATTCCTGTAGGTACTAGAGCAAGAAGGAACCATGTCTACCCCTACTGTTTTGCAGAATCCTCAGAATGAGGAAAATAATCCCAAAAGGAACAGAGAAGGAGCCTCCAGTTTAGGTATGGACACTTCACATGTGCAATATGAAGCTAACCAAATTAAAAGGCCAAAGCTCAATCATGTTTTAGAACAGGAAGACACATAAGGCTCAGCAAAAAAAACTAATACTGAGTTGGACATGAGCAAGAGCACAGCTCCATCTAGAGAAACACATGACCCATCTACATCAAAGACTCAAATGTTAGAAAGGCATCTCAGTGTAGAAGTCTCCTCATTTAGTAGGCATGTTGATAAAGATAAGGACATAAAGGACATGTTCAAAGAAATCAAAATGAGAAATGAGAAATTGAAGGCACAGTATCTCAAGCTTACACCTACCAACCAAACCAGGTTGATGTCAGCTTTTGACATCAAGGAAAGATGCAAATGTCCTTCATAAAGCCAACTGTACAACAACCAAGGACATCAGTAGATTTCAAGGAGATCAATTTTGAGGTATTGGCAAGGGATATTCATCCCATTGACAAAATTGAATTTCACAAACAGGGTAGAGAAATGATTTACTCCACCCTTACAGGAAAAGCCATAGCTGCCCATCAGTTGCAGAATTCATTGAACAACATTTTAGCCCAGTATCAGTTGGAAAAAGCCTCCTCACAGGCCAAAGACACTAGAATCAAGTCTTTGGAAGACTTAGTGATTGAATTGGGACATGATCCCAATGACATCAAAGCTAATGAACAACTGATCAAGAAAAATAATGATGACATTGCAGCACTCAAGAAGCAATTGAAGATACCTCAACTACAACATCCCCAAACACAGGTAGTAAACCAAACCAGGCATGAAGAGTTGATGGACTTAGTCCTCAAACTAAATGATCAGTTAAGGGAGACAGAGAAGGAATTGGAAAGCCTAATCCAATTAAAGCAAACTGATATTGCCACTACCTCAATGAATGTCATCCCAACAGTTACCACGGTTGTTCCTTCCACATTGGCAGCCTCATTGGCTCCCACAGCTCCTATGGCCACATCACAACCTGTTTCAACAGAGTCTACATCAACAACAGGTACATTAGGTGAAGAAGCAGAAAATTTAGTTAAAGTTATGGAATAAATGTCCATACAGACAATAGAGATGAATAAGCTCAAAGAAAAGGTGACAAGCTTGGAAATTGATTACAAGCTTGCCAAAATCATGCACAAAGAAGAAGTGCAAAAAGCTACCAAGATGAGTGAGAGATTGAAAGCCATGGAAAAGGACCTAACACTTAAAGAACCCCTTGGGAAAGCTAAGGAACTACTATGGGCCAATATCATTGACTTTGTCAATGATATTTGGCCATCCATTCAGGTGATTTTTGAGCAAATAGATTTAACAAAGATGGCTACAGAGGCCATCAAAAGAGTAAAAGAAGAATTAGGAGAAATGCCAGAAGAAGCTACCAGAATTATCCAGTTCCTTAATAGTAAAAATAAGTATGAACTTCAGGAATTGGAAATATAGGATAGAACAGAGACAACTTTGGAGGTGAGAAAGGTCCTCTCCAAGAGAAACTTAATGCTAAACTTGGAGGACAAGTGTCAGAATATGCAGGTAGCCATTGATAGATTTTTGGTTAAGTTTCAAGTTTTGAGAGAGAAAGGGTTACCCAATCCCTTAGTGATAAATGCAACCTCATGACACATGAGGATTACAACAGCAAAATCAGAGAGCTAGCAAAAGAGTAGGTCAATATATCATCAACCAAGGCATTGCCAATAGGAAAAGTACTCTACCAGACATTTGAAAACTTGTTTTACCTCTAGCATGAGGTAAAACACTTGTTTATCAATAAGCCTACTTTTGCCAAATAGACCAAGGCAGATGAAATATATAGGAGGATGCTAAAAATCCAATTATTTGATGTTGAAACATGGGAGAAATTGACTGATTTACAGTAAGGAATATGCAATAAAAATGTTAATGTACAGTAAAAATAAAACAGCGAAGTAAAAAGATGAAGATGGATCAGCAAAGTTAAAGTGTGTCAGTGTCAAAGTGTATCAGATGAAAACCTAAAGTAAATGAAGCTTCCAGCGAGAAAGATCAAACAACAAAGTATCATAAAGGGCTAAAATCAAACCATAAAAGCCAACAATACCAAAATAAAAGGGACAGCATGAAGCAGTTCAATAGTTGTCTCTATCTTCTTGCAAGAAGATATTTTATTTCCTAGATTACTTCTCAAATTAGTTTGAGATATTTTGTAATAAAATTTTGTATAAATACTTCACAATTTGAAGTATGTAGTGTGGATTCTATTAGACATTTCTATAGACTTTTTGATCAAGAAGACCCAGAAGGTTATTGTATCAGTTGATGAGCTAACAAGCTGGATTGATTAATAAAGATCAGACTATTCCAAGGATTCATGTGTTGAGAGAATTTCATACAAGTATTTTCATGTGTCTTTGTCATTTTCTCAAAGTTATTCATAATCATATATGTGTTTCAATCTAAATGCTATAATTGGAATAATATTTCAGAACTTGTTTAAATCACACTCTGTTTTAACAGTTAAGAATTTGAATGTTTTCTTCTCATATTTAAATTAAAGAATTCTTAATGTCTCTTTGATTTAGATTTATTTCATAAATAATCCAAGTTAAAGGATTCTTAACTACCCTTTGATTTCGATTACCCCTTCCTTCCTCATTCATTATCCAAGTCTGAGAACCCTTAACGGCTCTCTCACCCCGAGTGAAACCCTTTCACCCCTCTATCTCAAACATTCTGAAATACACTCCGCTATCTTGCCCTTGGAACATCCCCTTTTGTGAGTTTATCCAGCCTCGCTTCCTTATCACTTGACTCCATAGCCCAATGGTCCAAAAGACATCAACTTATCCATCTGTTTAAAATATCCCACCACCCAATTTCAAAGAAAATCAAAACCCCTTAAACAATCATAGCTAGCCTAAAAGCATCTTAACTAAAACAAAGTTAAACTTTAAAGAGAGAGCCCTCTTTGAGCATCAGGAAGGCTAGGTCCTGATCTCCAAAAGTGGATAGTGGTTACCTTTGGTTTTTCCTTCTTATTACTTCAAAGGAATTATCGGAGTGATAACATTTCTAGCGACCATACTGGTGACTTCAATCCTCAGTCTCATAAAAACTTTAAGGAAAACTTCAATTAAATCTTGAGCCCCTTAAGGTCATTACTCGAAGTAAGTTTTCAAAAAAAGTTCATAAAAACAATTTAAAAACTTAAAATTTTGGCTCCTAAAAAGATTCACTACACTAGGGCCAACCCAGATCCAAACCCTGCAACTATAGTGGATGACCCAAATAGAATTCTAAGGAAGCCAAAAAACAAAGAAACTCAAGCCAGTAGTAGCCAGCTAGACAGATCCAATTCACTCCCTGAGGATTTTTCAACTTTAGAAGAAGTCCCTTTTGATTTTTCATTTGACCTCTCACTATTTAGAACCAAATCTGATAATGATATCCATGAAACAGTTTTAGACCCTGAGTTTACTCAATCATTGAATCAAAAAGGGTTATTCATCCAAATTTGGATAAATTTTTCTTAGATGCTTTTGACAAGTTAGAAGCCTTGACCTCTACATTGATTATTAATATAGATAGTGCTTATCTTCAGCAATCTATAGAGCTAGTCACCCATACTGTTGCTGCATCTCAAATTTCTTCACAATCATCACTCATTGTAAATCCACCTTCCTTTACCACAACTTAATCAATTGTATCTTCCACAATTCAATCACCTAAATCAATTATTAATCAATCATCTTCATCATCATCTAGTTCACCTCCATCAGTTTCAAGCCCTTCTTCAAACACCTCAACTTTACACCCTATTCAAACCAGAATCACAACAATGGAAAACAAATATGCTCCTCTTGTTCTGTCTGCCCAACTTCATGCCATGCCTATAGATTATCAGAGTAAGATTTTCCTGTTTGATGCTACTAATCATTACACTGCCCAACAACATGTAAACAAGATGTCTGACTTTTTTGAATTGCATAAAATAGATGAGGCAGATGTCTAGATGAGATTGTTTGCCCAAACTTTAACTAGTGATGTCAAGAAGTGGTTTAAAGCCTTTCCTGCCAACCACATTGCAGACCTAGAAAATTTTCAAAGGTTATTCATTGATAGATGGGAAAGAAAAAAGAACACATTGCAAATAATTTTTGAATATGACAATATTAGGAGAGCTCCCAACAAGTCAGTTCAGGACTATTGCACTAGGTTTAATAATATCTATAATGCAATTCTAGCCAACATTAAGCCTCCACCTTACCTAGCATTAATTAAGTTCCCTGATGGTTATGATGTTGATATGTCATACTAGCTAAGGGAGAGAAATCCTTAAACACTTGAACAAATGCAGAGTAATGATGTTAGTGTAGAAGCCAACCAGTTAGCTAGGAAAGCGCGAATGAGGAATGAAAAGAAAGTTGTATTTAAAGAAGAAGCTTCAACTTCAGATGGAAAAGTAGATGTTTCAGCTAAAAGTTTAGAAATAATTATGGATGGGTTAGATATCATGTATAGGAAAAATCAATGGGAAAATCAACAACAACAACCCCCAATAAGAAACCTAAATTTTAGGAAGAACCCTAATGCTGCAAAAAATACTACAGCAGACAAACAGATTAGGCCACCCTTCCAAGAAAACTATGTTGAGGAATCACAAAACCAAGAAACAAATGATGATACCCAGATTAATTTACTGGAGACCACAGAGGAAGACACTTTTTTTCTTACTCGAGAAGAACAGGAGTTATATATGCTTCAGCAGTTAGAGTTGGAATTTGGTGAATCTTTTGATTTTAAGCAAGGATATGAATCAGCTATATATGAGGTACATAAACAATACAACTTGAGAAGTAAGAGGAATAACGAGACTCCCATTAAAAGATCCATCCAAACTCAGACTAAGATAATAAAAGAAGTCCAAATTAAAAAGGTATTGCAAATTCTTCCAAGGGGAACACCTGAAACTTCAACCCCTAGGATTGTAGATATAACCTCTAATGAAACCCAAACAAAGCCAATCATTGAAAATAATCAAGATAAAATAAATCAAGGTAAAACAGTGGAAACACATAATGAAATTCCTACCACTAAGAAATAGGATAAAGACACTCAAACTGCACACATTAAGGAAGATCTAAATCAAACAAACAAACCTCAGCTCCTTTTCAATATTAAAAATGAAATAGCTAAATTAAAGACATCAGTTCCTTTGACTGAACTGGTAAATAATGAAACTTATAGGTCATAGATAACTGAGACATTGAACATATGAGAGGGAGAGGATTTTGTTAATTTGAACGATGATCAGCCTAAATTGTTGTTTGGGCCTGAGGCCAATGGAATTCATTAGCAAGGGGGAGTTCCTCCTTTTTACGTTCATGATAAAATTTTGCATAATGCTATGTTAGAATCAGGAGCATCCCACAATCTCATGCCAAAAGCAATAATGGAAAAATTGAACCTAGACATAACCAAGGCTTATAAGGATTTATTTTCTTTTGACTCCAGCCAGGTTAAATGCCTTGGTTTAATCAAAGACTTATGTGTGACTCTTGTCCAGTGCCCTGCAAAGAGAATTCTAATGGAAATTGCAGTTGCCAATATCCAACCAAAATATGGAATGCTACTATCTTGCTCATGGGGAGCAAAACTGCAGGGATCTTTGCAGTTGGATATGTCTTATGCCACCATATCTATTTTTTGCCAACCAAGAAAATTATATAGAGAGACCTTGATGAAGTACATGGTCTGTAGTGAGGAAAAGCCCCAAAACTTTCCCATATACTCCATGCACTTAGATATGGACTCCTTCATATTATACAATGCAGAAACCGATAAAAAAGAAATCACAGCCAAAGACCTTAAGTACCGAACAACTGATAGTGAGAACATATTCCATGAGTCACTTTGGCATTTAGACTTTGATGGGTCTATAAATAGGTTGCGGTCTAGTGCAAGAGTCTAGATCCATAATATGGAAAATAACCATGCTAAGGGTCATGCTTTCAAATTGAACTTCAAATGTACCAATAACATGGCCGAATATGAAGCACTGTTTCTAGGGTTACAATTGGTTAGGAAATTGGGAGCCAAAAGAGTTTCTATAATGGGAGACTCAGAGTTGATTATGAAACAGATCAGTGGTGAATAGTCTGTTAACAACCCTAGGCTTGGTAGATATAGAGATACTTTTTCATACTTGGTTAAGGACCTCCTGGAATCAAACTTTGCTGCCATTCCTAGAAAACAAAACACGCAGGCCCACAGTCTAGCTACATTTGCTAGTACCTATAAATTTCCATTTCAACCAAACCACCAATACACTAGAGAAGTCAGACACAGGCCTATTATACCATATAACTTGAAGTATTGGCAGATATTTTTCCAGGACTCTCAGATCTATGATTTCATGAACAATGAAGGTGAATTTCGAAACTATAAGATAGATACTGACTACACAATAGACAGTAAAGTAGAAAGTAGCTTAGATGTAAATGTTTTTGATGTACATAAACCAACTAAATTTACTAAAGTAGAAATAGATAGTTTAGATAATGTAGAGATAGATGAAATAATGGATGATGATCTTGAGATTCTTAATTTGAAAGATAATTTTTTGCCTAAATGATTAGTACCTTTAGAGGATTTGTTTGACTCTAATGATGTAGCTAGAAAGCCCAAGATGGAACCTCTAAGAGCTGACATAGAAGAAGTTAATATAGGAACTGAAGATAATCCAAATCTCATTAAGATATCTAAAGCCTTACCCCCAGAGAAAAAGGTCAAATATTTAGATATGTTTAAAGATTTCCACGATGTATTTGTATGGAGTTATGAAGACTTAAAATCTTATGACACCAGCATAATCCAACACAAAATACCTCTAAAAGAAAATCATAAACCTTTCAAACATAAACTTAGGAGGATAAACCCAGTTCTTATGCCATCCATAGAAAAAGAGGTTAAAAGAATATTTGATTCTTAAATAATATCACCCATTAGATACTCAGACTAGATTTCAAACTTAGTTACAACTAGGAAAAAGGCAGGTGAAATTATACTTTGTGTAGATTTTAGAAAATTGAACAAGGTTTCTTTAAAAGACAACTACCCCTTACCAAAAATGGACCACATATTGAAAACGGTAGTGGGCTCATCTAGGATTTCACTGTTAGATGGATTCTTGGATATAACCAGATGTTAGTCCAACCTGAGGACCAACCCAAAACCGTGTTACTACTCCTTGGGGTACCTTCATGTATTTGAATATGCCCTTTGGATTAATGAATGTGGGTGCCACATTTCAGAGAGATATGGATATAGCTTTTGCCAAAAGAAATCCATGATTTCTTAGTAGTATACCAGGATGACATTACAGTTTTCTCCAAATCTGACAATCAACATTTAGACCACCTCACAAGAGTATTTATCAAATGCAGAAAATTTGGGATTTCTTTAAATCTTAAAATGACACTTTTCAGTATTGAAGAGGGAAATATGTTAGGACACATCATATCTAAAGATGGGATTAGGATAGACCCTGCTAGAATAGAAGCCATTTTGACCATTTCCCATCCCTGAAACATAAAAGAGCTATAATAATTCCTACGTAAGATTAATTTTCTTAGGAGATTCATCTCAAATCTAGCCAAATTAATTAGGGAATTAAATAACATGCTAATAAAGGACTCATAAATCAAGTGGACATTGGAGGCCAAACAATCCTTCGAAGCTATTAAGGAAGCATTAACCAAGACTCCAATCCTGATTAGTCCTAACTTTAGCAAAGATTTTATTATTTTTCTTTTGCTTCTAAACACACCATTGTAGCAGCCTTGCTATAAAAGAACAATCAAGGATATGAGCATCCAATAGAATTCTTTAGTAAATCCTTAAGAGATGCCACACTAAAATACAATATCATGGAAAAACGGGCATTAGCTTTGGTTAAAGCTATCAAAGATTTCAGAGTATACATTCTGTACTATCACATAATTTCTTATGTTCCAAACTCTGTAGTTAAGGACATTTTGACTCGAAATGGGCCTGAAGGAAAAAGGGGCAAGTGGATTTCCACAATATTGGAATATGACATAGAGATAAAACCCACCAAGCTTATCAAAGGCCAAGGTTTAGCCAAACTCATGGCTCAATCGAACTGTCAGACCCTTGATATCAACTTCATTAGTGCTTTGGATGATCAGGAGGAGATGGTGACTCCACAAATCAATGAACCTTTTACTGATTCAACATGGTATGCAAATATTACATTTGTATTACTAAATTTACAAACTCCTCGTAGACTGACAAGAACTAAAGCTAGATTCTTAAAAATGAATTCATTGGGATATTTTGTTATAGATAATGCATTGTTTTGGAAGGACAATAGTGGTATTATCTTAACATGTTTATTAAAAGATGAAGCTGACAGGATTTTGCAAGAGTTTCATGCAGGGGATTGTGGAGGACACTTGTACTGGAAGAGTACTTCTGACAAGATTCTGAGGGTCAGTTTCTACTGGCCTACATTATTTGAATATGTCAAAAAACATGTGACCTCCTGTCATAAATGTCAGATTTTTTACGGAAAGAGGAAACTATTACCCTTGCCTCTTAAACCAATTTCTACTGAGATTCCATTTCAACAATGGGGGTTAGACTTCATTGGAGAAATACACCCCCATCCTTAGCTCAGCATAAGTGGATTCTAACAGCCATAGACTATTTTACCAAATGGATAGAGGCCATACCTTCTAGGAAATCCACACACTGTCATAATCACCTTCCTAGAGAGTAATATCCTTTCAAGATTTGGATGTCCCCAGAAGCTCATTATTGATAATGCAGTAGTGTTTAAGTCCAAAAGAATGATAGATTTTTGTAACAAGTACCATATCACCCTTGACCATTCCACAGCCTATTACCCTCAAGGTAATGGACTGGAAGAGTCATCCAACAAAAGCCTAGTCAATATTATCAAAAAGTTAATGGAGGATAATAAAAAGACATGGAACAAGAAGTTAGTCAATGCCTTATGGGCAGATAGACTAACTACTAAAAAGTCCATTGGAACATCACCCTATCAGCTAGTTTATGGGATGGATGTAGTTTTCCCGTCATCCTTGGGAGTGCCAGTCATGAAAATCCTCCAGGAATCACGGGTGGAACCGAATGACATTCAAAGAAGAATAAACAAAACTATACACCTGCAGCAGACGAGGGAAGAAGTATATGAAAAATCACATATAATCCAAGAAAAAATCAAGAAAGTATTTGATAAAAAGACTAAAGAAGATGATTTTCCAATAGAAGACAAAGTCCTTAATTGGGATTCAAAGAGAGAAGATAAAGGCAAGCATGGAAAATTTAATTTTCTATGGCAAGGGCCTTATGTCACTTTTGGCTACAAAGGCAACAATGCCTTTTTCTTGAGAAACATAGATGGATCAGATCTACCAGGAGGACCTGTTAATGGTAGGATGCTGAAGCACTACTTTTACACTGACTTACAGTGTTTCACTTTATTTTCCATCATTATACATAACATTGCAGAGTGTAGATTGGATTGGATGGTAATCCATTGAAGTTGAAGCCCGAAGAGAATGCCCTGAGCTTTGAAAGTTTCACTGTCATAAGTATCAATAATGCAAATTCACATAGGACACTTTGCAAGGTAACTTTAGCCACAATTCAAAGGCTACTGATATTTAGAGTTCTTGACATTTCACTAGGAAATTCCATCCCCATATGGAGCCACTGTTGGAGTCCTATAGTGATAGGATTCATAATTTTGAATTGGCTAAAGTTAAGCCTTGTAATATTGTACATACCTTTGCTTTCTGCAAATGTTTTCCATATTAAAAATTTAAAAAAATGTAAAGAGGGTATGTCCTAAAAGAAATATCAAAGGACAAAAAGAATAAGAAAAGATCAAAAAATGAAAATATATGAACCCCAAAAAAAACAAAAACAGATCATGAAAGTGTGCAAGTCTAAATGCCACTACTATTTTACTGTTTTACTCTCTTAAATAATAGTTGTGTGCAGCTTGTCATACATGCCACAACCCATGGTAGTCAAACTGCTTAATCTTGACTATGTCATGCTTTGAATTTTATGTTTATAGTTAGAGAATAAAATTTGACCAAACAGTTTAATCTTGGCAGATCATTAGATAGGTAGAGAAAATAAAAAGAGCTCATCAGTTTAATCTAAGCCCTTGGATGATATAAGGTTAGAATTAGGTAGTTTACTTTTCAAAAGAAAAATGAATGATAAGGGTCTGCTAGACTAAATGCACCCAAATAAATGAAGAAAAAATGTTAGGGTAAGTAATGGGTAAGTAGAAGAAAGGTTGTTGAATTATAAAGTTGATTGGATAAAAGCATATTTATCATACTTGACCATATATTTTAATGTGCATGAGCAGTTAAGAAAGCAAAAACAATGGTTTACAAATTCATTTAATTAACTTCCCCTCATTCATTTCATCCTTTTACTTACTAATTTTCCCATCCACAAGTAAGGTCTAGTACTAAAAATACTTCAAGTCATAAAGGCTCAAAGCATTTCTCTAACTTTTGGTGGGACCGAACCCTCGGCTTAATGACTTGTGGAAATCAAGTGTTAGAATTCCCTTCATAAAATTCATTTCTCCTCATTACTCTATTAAAACCCCTTTTCCTAAGGTTAAACTCGATTTGCCTATGAAAAGTAATTAACGTTGTTAAATTCCATTTCATTCAAAAAACCCACAAAATTATTTTATCCTCAGTATAAAGAGTATGTGAATAAAATGCCCAAATGCTACATTATGCTTAGTGGTATGTTCACTCCGCTCATTTCATTTCATATTAATTTTTAACGTAATACTATAGTTCCCAATATACCTTTTCCCGTATATAATTAAATCCCCTATATAATACCCAACCCTTAGTTTAGTTATACGCTATAATTTTACCCCATATTCCCAATAAAACCCACTTAATTCATCACTTCGTAGTAAAGCTAAAATAATCCCATCATTAAGCCCTACCCAATCGTTTAATCCCAATATTAACTCCTAATTAATCCCAAACCGCCAAATATTAAAGACTTGGGCCCCCCAAAACCTATGCTCATATCACCCGTGCATATCCCTCACTCGACTGTCATCCGATCATCAACGCCCACATCTGACAGTCAATAGCCATATCGGGTTCACCTGATGCCCGACTGTTACCTGCCCGATAAAGTGGTTTTTCCCGCCCCCATCTCCGCTACGTGTCAAGCGCTAGCATAGATCAGGTGACCCCTCCTAAATACCGCCTCCTCCATGAAAGCGGTGTGATGGCTTTAGAAATTGCCTCGCCGCTCAACCCGAAAAACCGTCCACTGTTCATGTGTAAAATTACCTGCCAAAAAGTGACCGTTGCTCAATAAAAAGGCTGAGAAGCTATATTTCATCTTTTTCACTCATTTTCTTTGCAAACCTCTGTAAACCATTGCGACACCTGCAAACGTTGAATTCACCAATTGACCTCAAATTCCATTCCTGAAGAAGTTGCAGAGACCCCATTCAAGCTCTCAAATTGTATTAGAGCCATTCAAACTTCTACAATTGCTAAAACACCAAAATTTGTAGTTAATTCACCAAATTCCAGGTATTTGAAAACAAATTACCATACACCCTTTCAAATTTGAAAACGTTCAATCTTTAAAAGTATTTTAATTAATTAAAATTAGTTGAAATTACTTTAAATTTAATCTCACACCCAAACCCTTCTGAAAGTTTTCGAGTTTCCTTCAAAACCTTTGAATAAACTAGTATTGCCTAATTCAAATCCACAAGAACTAAATTATGGCTGCCCCCGCTGCCATGGATGTCAGACCTATCACAACTCCCCATTTGGAACTTGACCACCTCCCCTTGGCGAACAGGGATTTTCAAATCAGAGACACAAGTGCATACAAAGTCCTGCTCAAAATTCATTGTTTGAGTAAAGACAAATATCTGAACCATTCTTATGACATTGGCCTTTGGGACTCCAATTTGCCCAAATACCAGTTTCCATAAGTACATACTTTTCCTGAGATTGTCCATATGTACCATGCCTGTTACATTCCTAGCCAGAGAACCATAATGTCCCTTGACCAGAAAGTCATATTTACCATTACAACAGAGTCAATCAATGAGATGTTGCAAGTCCAACCAGGTACAAACCTGACACCACTCTCCATTGGGAATTTGTTAGACTTGTACACCAAATTGAGTCGATCAAAATTGGCCCAAATATTCCAGACTTTCATTATAGAAGAGAAACACATTCCTAAAGATGCCCCTCCATATGTTTCTGCCATTTTCTCTGAAAGGGGCAACCATATTGTGACTATGATCTCATGTATTTTGGGTTGTAACACAGATATATTTGTTGATGAGCTCTTCCTAGCCTTTATGTCCATTTTCACCCCAGGAAAGCCTCCTGCTACTTTGTACAATTATGCCTAGTTCATAGCTAAAAGAATGCATGAACAAATTACCAGAAAGCACAATGAAAGAGTATTCAATTACTCATACGTACTATACCACATTTTTTTGTATTATCAGTTAAGAAAATTTCCCTTCACCATCCAAAAGCTGGATACCAGAGGCCATCCCAAGTCTGTTATATTTTGGACACCACTTTTCCACAAGTATTCGTCACCATACACCTATATAGACTTCATTGACTCCTTTGTCCATCTAGTCATGAATATGCTGACAGGAATTCCTCCACCCAGAATAAGCCAAGAGATCAAAAGAGTCCTCCAATTGTCCAAGCAAAGTAAGGTGGGAGATTGGTACCTTTACCAAAACCACACTGAAATAAGAATCTCTGGTTGTCAGCTTGCCCCATACAAACTACCCAAATACCTCCCCATGAGGTTATTTTATCTAGAGTATTATAGGCAGATAATGAACTCTGATGAAGTCAACTTTGTATCAGCGAAGAAAAGAACTCAATTCAAAGTCAAAAATCAGTTAGGACCTTCTATTTGCAATTCTAGAGAAGCAGGGCAGGAAGCAGATCAAATTCTGCAACAAATGAAGTTCCAAAATAGTTTCATATGGAGGTATGACCCTCAAGGGTTTATGACCAAACTTAGACAAAAGGTCAAATTGGGACCTTACATTCATCACCCCATACCATAGATAGAGAGATATGCCAATCAATCTGAGTGGTTGGAAAACACTCTCATAGACAGGGATAGTACAAAGGTAGATGTTGAGAATACCTTGTTTGATTTAGAGAGACAGCTTGATGAAAGCTCATTCCTGCAGGTACCAGAGCAAGAAGAAACCATGAGTACCTCTGTTGTTTTCCAGACTCCTCAGAATGAGGAAAAGAATCCCAAAAGGAACAGAGAAGGAGCCTCCAGTTCAGGTATGGACACTTCAAATGTGCAATATGAAGCCAGCTAGAGTAAATGGCCAAGACCCAATCCTGTTTTAGAACAGGAAGACACTAAAGGCTCAGTAGAAATAACCATAAAATCCAGTAGTACCAAAATAAAAGGGACAGCATGAAGCAGTTCAATAGCTGTCTCTATCTTCTTGCAAGAAGATATTTGATTTCCTAGATTAATTCTCAAATTAGTTTGAGATATTTTGTAATAAACTTTTGTATAAATACTTCACAATTCGAAGTATGTAGTGTGGATTCTATTAGACATTTCTATAGAATTTTTTATCAAGAAGACCCAGAAGGTTATTATATCAATTGATGAGCTAGCAAGCTGGATTGATTAATAAAGATCAGATTGTTCCAAGGATTCATGTGTTGAGTGAATTTCAGACAAGTAATTTCATGTGTCTTTGTCATTTTCTCAAATTTATTCATAACCTTATATGTGTTCCAATCTAAATGCTATAACTGGAATAATATTTCAGAACTTGTTTAAATCACACTCTGTTTTAATAGTTAAGCCTTTGAATGTTTTCTTCTCATATTTAAATTAAAGAATTCTTAATTGTTATTTGATTTAGATTTATTTCATAAATAATCCAGGTTAAAGGATTATTAACTGCCCATTGATTTTGATTACCCGTTCCTTCCTCATTCATTTTCCAGGTCTGAGGACCCTTAACTTCTCTCTCACCCCGAGTGAAACCCTTTCACCCCTCTGTCTCAAACATTCTGAAATAGACTCTACTATCTTACCCTTGGAACATCCCCTTTTGTGAGTTTATCCAGCCTTTCTTCCTTATCACTTGACTCCATAGCCCAATGGTCCAAAATACATCAATTTATCCATCTGTTTAAAAGATCCCACCACCCAATTTCAAACAAAATCAAAACCCTTGAACAATCATACCTAGCGTAAAAACATCTTAACTAAAATAAAGTTAAACTTTAAAGAGAGAGCCCTCTCTGAGCATCAGGAAGGCTAGGTCATGATCTCCAAAAGTGGATAGTGGTTACCGTTGGTTTTTCCTTCTTATTACTTCAAAGGAATTATCAGAGTGATAACACCACCAAGTCAAGTTGTGCATGTCATTTGTCGAGAAGGTGGTTTGATGAATGTTTGTATGATGAATTGACACTTTCTACTCGGGATTCCCCTACCTAATAACATCCTCCATACAACAACCATCAATTCTACATAATCCCTTAAGTAAACTGATGAAGTCAAGCACATATTTCACTTATTTGTAAACCATTTGAATGATGGCAATCTGCCATTTTCATGTGTCTCTAATGAGGTCTAAATTTTTTGTATTAATGTAGCCTCTCCTTAGTCAAGGACATGCACATTTGACATATATAGGCCTATGTTTCTTCTTTGGTTTTAGAAAGGAAAATCATGAAAACATAGTTACAATATGAGAAAATATCTCCTAAAGTGGGAAATTCCCTAGATGTTGGCCAAGAACCATACCTCTTTATGTAGTGCCATTGGGTAGCTTGGGATCTCTATGTTAACAACAATTTTCAAATGTTATTAACCATGTGCCTTAAAAATTATAAGAAGCCAATAATTACAGTACAATTAGAGGGGGGAACCTCCTTTTACTATAAATAAGACAATATTCAATGATTCTAAGACTAGGTCTCCTTGGTGTATATATAAAAGACAAATGGTACCAATATAATGTAATGGTGCAATGAAAGATTCTTTTTGACATTACAATGTAGAAGTCAAAATGTAATAACTTAATATCTAGGGAGTAGTAAGGGTTTTAGGGTTAACATTAGGCTTTTCTAAGGCTTAACATACCCGTCCCCTTCAAATAAGTGTTGTTCTCAACTCTTGACTAACTATGGGTGTCTTTGCATGAATAAGTCATGTTCCCATGCCACATATTCCATTGGTAGGTTCTTCCATTTGATGAGGTACTAAATAATTACTCGATTTCTCAACTACTTAATCCTTGTTTCTACTATTGTTTCTAGTTCTAGTATGGTGTTGCCTTCTTTGCTAATCTCCAGTAAAATAGTTTGGACTAGGATTTTGTCACCAATTACCTTCTTTAAGCAAGAAACATGGAATATTTGATGTACATGTGAGGATGGAGGAAAATCCAACTTGTAAGCCATACTTCCAATCCTCTGTAATACCTTATAGGTTCCATAGTACCTCGGCACTAATTTATTGTCCTTATTTTATTGCTTGAGGGACATCTATTTATATTGTTGTAGTCTCATAAATACCCAATCCCCCACTTCAAATTTATTTTCATTACGATGTTGATTTGCTTGTTGTTTTATCATATTTTTTGTTATAACCAAGTTTCCCTTCAATAATTTAAGAACATCTTAATGGTGAAATATGTGGTGCTCTGTTGCTTGAGCCTTTATAGTCCTTTTCAAGGGTGATGTGATGGATGGAGGATGATATCCATAAAGTTCCATAAATGAAGACATTTTTTATGAAGTATGGAAAGATATGTTGCACCACCATTCTGCCAAGGGAAACTTATTGAACCATTGTGTTTGTTTATCGCAAGAAAGGCAATGTAGATATCAAAATAAAAATGTATTCACAATCCCAATTTGCCTATCAAATTGAGGATGGTAAGATGAGTTGTGAACCAATTGAGTACCCAAACAATAAAATAATTTAGTCCAAATATTTCCAGTGAAAAAAAGATCTCTATCACTTATAATAATCTTTAGGATTCCATGTAGCTTTTGTACTTTTTCCATCAATACTTATGCCACTTTATTTATTTTAAAAGGGTGAGAAAGAGATAAAAATTGGAATAAATTGTCAGTAAATATACCACTACCATAATGACATTCTTTTCTTAGGATTTGGGTAAACCTATAATAAAATCCAGTGAAACTTCTTCCCAACACTAGCTTGGTATGGCTAATGGTGGTAGAAACCATGGGGTCTTGATTGTGTATCCTTTATTTTGTTGGCATACCACACATTCAACCACAAACTCTTGCATACTTGCTTTAATATATTCCCAAAAGAAATATTTCATTGATCCTATGGTACATTTTCAGGAACCTCGAATGTCCTCCTATAGGAGAAGTGTGTAATCCCAAATTTGAGTCGAGAATGTTTACATCAATATACGAGATATTGATACCACAACAAATCATTATTCCACATTTTTTTTCTATTGCATTGGGGTCCTCCTATTGTTGTTGAATGATGTTGCATACCTTCTCATATGCTTCCATTTTACCTTTGCTTCTTCCACCTAATCAGATTGTGGAATGGAAATACGGCATAGAAAACCCTCTTTATCTTCCACTTTCCTTTAGAGTACATCTACCACAGTATTTTGTTTTTCCTTTGCATATAATTGCAAAGGCATAACCTAGAATCATTATAATCCATTTTTCTTGCTCTTTTGGAGATAGCCTTTGTTCTAAGAAGTACTTCGAATTATCATGATATTCTTTTTATTTTCAAGTGTCTTCCTATTAGGACATAATTTCCTAATTGTACGTTGTACGTCCAACATTTATTTTTCATAGATAGGTTTGAGTAAGTTATTTCCTTTAAGTTGTCTACTTTCAAAGGAAAGAGGCCTTCCTTCTTGCATCAACACTATATCAATGATGTGGTTTGAGGCATCACACTCCATAATGAAGGTTTTTGTGAAGTCGGGTGTGGCCAAGATGAGATTTGTACACATAGCCTATTTAGGTTTTCAAAAGATTTTGTTGCTTCTTGAGTCCAAGAAAATGTTCCCTTCTTCAATATTGTTGTTATAGTTACTACTCTTTGACTATAATTATTAACAAACATGTGGTACTATCTTATTAATCCCAAAATCCTCTAAGTTTCTTCTAGGCTTTTGGTATCAACCATTGTTTGAGGGAAAAGTTCCCTATATCTAGGGTTGAAATCCCCAATAAAGAGGACAAATAATTCAAACAAGAAAACTCAATCAAGCATGCATAGTACTTAAATTAACAAAAGTTAGCAAAGGAGATGCACCCATAGGTCCTATGTTTGATGATGATCTCGCAGGGTCCAAACCCTAACTCTTCCTCCAGAAGTTGCATACCTGCAATATAGATAAGACGACACCAAAATATCACAGAATTAAAAGTACATATGCATATAATTCAATTAGGTCATAAAAATACCCATTACAATTCCATTTCCATAAAGATAAATAATGAAAACTAGAACGGAACATGAGATTCTTTATTATAATAACATCAACAAGAGAAGGTAAAGATACAACCTGATCCTGCCTATTGGCACTGATGAAACCTTCCTCTTGATCCTTCCTACCCAAGCCAATGAATACCTCCTCTTCAATAGTAGCAGTATGATGCGATATAAAGGGGGATTGGCATCTATTCATGGAAACAAGGGTTTCATGGAGATATTGAAGTGTAGAGAGAATGGGATAATGCAAACCTGATAAGGGAATAACTTGGCAGAGTAAGGATTTCAATCATTAGAATTCTTTTCAGGCCAACCCATAAGGTGTATTTATAACACTAAAAACCAATTGATTCAATTATGCCACAAGATCTTGTAGGTGGTGTTTTGGTCTAACCCATAAACCCCACCCCAAAAAATAGCTTTTTTATATAGTTTTTGGAATTTAAAAAGGTATATTGGCTCCTTCTATAACCTTATAAACCCTAGGTGCCTCTCCTCTATGCTTCTGACATGGCCTACTCAGAGGGGCTTCTCCCCCTCCACTGTATGATGTGACGACCTTTCAAGCTGTGATTGTGTCCCTTCCAAAAAAAACTAAGACTAAGGACCAATAATCCAAATTTGTGAAAAGGGTGGAAGACATTCCTTCCATTACACTACCAACAAGATTCCACTCCACAACTTTGTAATTTTCAAATTGTGCATTCATTGGAAAAATTATTAGGTTGTGGTTGTCTTTGAAGTCCATGGGGCAATGGACAAAGAAAACTTGGAAGTTGATGATGAAAGGAAACATCGACATCTATGCATGTGGGAGTGGATTAGTTGTCTTTCTATTTGGGCTTAAGGAGTACAAAGAATCCATTTTCAAAAATGGCCTATATTTCTTTAGGGCTAGGGCCATGTACCTAAACAAATGGTCTCTTTATTTTGACCTAGCTGAATATATCCTAATTTTGTTCCTGTTTGGGTTAAACTACCCAGACTCTCTTTATCTTGTTTGAGTGATGACTGTCTCAGAGCCATAGGAAATGGATTGGAAAACTATTTAGATAGAGTTGAACCCAAAAGAGTTCATCTCGTATGTGTCAAAATATCTGTGGAAGTAGATTTGGAGGAGTTACCAGCGGAAATTTTCCTCACAATGGGGGAATGGAGACATTCCCAAGTTCTTAACCATGAACAATTACCCTTCAAGTGTTATATTTGTCACGAATATTGTCACTTTGCGAGGGACTGTAAGAAATATCAGGCCAATAAAGGGGATTCATCTTCAACGCCCCAGGGGGGTAGTGGAAAACTCAATGGAAAAGAGAAAATAGGAGGAATGCAGTGAAAAACAAGAATAATGTCATCCACGGTAATAATGCACCCTCTACCTCATTAAATATTTTTGGGGATTTGTTATAACATGATTAGTTTTGATAATTTAAATTTTCTAATATAATATGTTTTAGTAGTTTGGAAATAATAAATGGGTATACAAGAGTAAATGCGCCTTCAAAATGTAAATTTAAGTTTCATTAGCTAGTTGATTTAGTTAATCATGCATTTAAACATGATTAAATGATGTAATAAAGTAAATTCAAACGTGGTTTAAAAATATTTGAGAATGAATTTTAAGAAAATTACAGAGGCTTTTGTTTCCAATATCCTTTTGTACAAAAACCTCTCTCAGTTTTCTTACAACTATTATGGTTTGGGAGATGCTAATGATTCTTTAAAGGCATATTTTCCAGAAATTTCCTGTTTCTGTCACTTATTTACAGAGCCTATTGTGGATGATAAGAAATGCATTGTGGTAACATGGATGAGGTTTTTTTTCCTAAAAATCTAATATACAAAAACCTCTCTCAGTTTTGTAACAGAGGTTATGGTTTTGGATATTCGGATGAATCTTTGCAGGCATGTTTTCCTGAATTTTCCTGTTTTTAGCCAGTGTTTTCAAATGTGGTTTCCGAGTAGGTGGAAATGAATTTTGAAAAAAAGAAAGAGGTTTTTGTTGCTAACATCATCATTTAAAAAAACCTCTCTTATTTTTCTAACATATGTTATGGTTTTGGAGAAATGAAGGTATTACAGGACCCTATTTTTCAGAATTTCGAGAGGAAAAACTCAAAGACCATTAGTGACTTGGAGACCACCTCATCAAATATGAGTTTGAAGCAAATTCGAATTGTTCTTCTTTATCAACATAAATCCTCAAAGATAGTACCAAAACTCTTGAAATAGTTTTAGTTACCTTTATTTGTGTTCTATTTTTGCAATACAGTTTTCAAATATTTGTAATAGCTCTTGATATTTTTATATATTTTGCGAGGAAATTGTATAAATACTTCATCAATTGAAGTAATATTTATGGTCTTTATAATGAAAGCCTCCCAACTCTAGTTTGACATAATTTTGTGTTTTCTAGTATGTCTTTCTATTGTTTCATATATTATTTCTACACATTTTCAAAGCATTTATAGGAAGGTCTGGGTAAGTGTAGATTGAGTATCAATTTATTCTTAAATCCCCTGCAAAATCATAACCTTTAGAAAGAGATTAGCTTAGTGGACTGTTTGTCCAAGATAACTCCTCTTTGACTATTTTTTGTTTTATGCCTTCTGATAGCCATTAAAATAGATTAGCTTATTGGACTATCTGTCTGAAATAGCTCCTCTTAGAATTGGTTTCAGTTTGGCCTTCTTGAATACTCTGAATATGTTTTGTTGGGCTGTAGAAATTTTCTACACGCATCCAAATTTCCCTAGTTGTTAAGTAGTTTGTCTGACTCCTCAGTTATTAGGAATCTCCTTATATTCTTCTATCGTAATCCTTGAAAGGCTAATTCATTTTGTCAGGCTAGAAGCTTACACTTTCAAAAGGGGCCCTATGAGAGAGGCCTTTAATCATCATTAGGGATTTTCATTGATCGCCAACCACCCCCAATTAAACCCATAAATATAGCCATTGTGCTTCAAAGGTTGTT
Source organism: Pinus taeda (assembly GCA_000404065.3). Classification (NCBI taxonomy): domain Eukaryota; kingdom Viridiplantae; phylum Streptophyta; class Pinopsida; order Pinales; family Pinaceae; genus Pinus; species Pinus taeda. Next base: position 343,211 of record APFE031051896.1, read on the forward strand.
GTTCAGTGACAGGTGAACAACGTTAAACAAAGCCACGTAACCACTGAGGGAGCCCCCTCTAGTTCAAGGGCCATATTGAACCTAAAGGCTAGTTGAGTTGGTTTCCTGGCGTAGTTTTTGTAGCCAAGGACTGCCTACGGGAAATAGGTACAATGGGATTTGTAGTCTCCGGACACAAATGATAAGGAAGATCCAATTCAAGAAGTCCATCCCTCTCCCCCTATAGGTGGAAATGATAATGAAAATCAAGAAGAGGGAGAGATTCAAAAGCTATCGAGGGATGAAAGCCCTGAAGTGGTAGAGATATCCCCAATTCCTAATGAGAATCCCATAAAACAGAGCCCCTACCACCTAAATCCAAACTATAAGAAGAAGATGTGCAAAGAACTAGACAAAATGTTGGAAGCTGTAATTATTGAGTCAGTATAAGAATTTGATTGGGTGAGCCCTATGGTTGTTCAAGAAAATAAGAAGCAAGGTGAAATAAAGATATGTGTGGATCTAATAAAACTTAACGATGCATGTGTTCATGACCCATTTACAACCCCGTTTATGGATGAAGTTTTGGAGAATGTTGGAGGGAAGGAAGCTTATTCGTTCACTAATGGATTCTTTGGGTACCATCAGATTAAGATTGTGCCAGAGGATCGCAACAAGAAGACCTTCACGATGGAATGGGGATGCTTTCAGTACACAGTAATGCCATTTAGGCCAAAGAATGCACCAACAATCTTTTCAAGGGTTGTAATTGCAGCGTTTAAAGAATTCATCCATAAATTCTTAGAAGTGTATTTTGACGACTGGACTCTGTTTGGATTGGTAAAGTGCCACATTGCAAGTATGTGCCTTATGTTGGGTACTTGTCACAGACAACAAATTGCTCTAAACTTGAACTCTTTTGTCTACCTTATGGGATATTGCTTAGCCATGTAGTCTACAAGCAGAGATTAATGGTAGATCCAACAAAGATAGCCATGGTAGTCAATTTAGAGGCTCCAAAGAATGTAAAGTAGTTTCACGCAACGTTGGGCCACACCGGCTACTATAGAAATTTTATCAAGGCTTATGCACAAATAACTGTGCCAATGAAGAATTTACTAAAGAAGGATGCAGATTTATGTTGGGATTAAGAGTGTCAGTGCAGTATGGATGTATTAATGAAAAATATGGTGACTGCAGCCATTTTGGTATTCCCAGACTCGAAGAAAGAATTTCATGTTCATGTGGATGCCTCTTGTATTGCGTTGGGTGCGGTATTAAACCAACCAGGTGAAGTAGAGATAGATCACCCTATAGCCTTTGCAAGTCAGAAATTATCAAAGGTTAAAAAAAACTATTAAATTAGAGAGCGTGAAGGATTGGCGATGGTCTACACACTGCAGAAATTTTGACACAACCTGTTAGGCACACATTTCAAAATGCATACAAATCACTCCACTCTCAAGTACCTGGTCAACAAGCCTATGTTGGGGGGAAATATCTATAGGTGGTTATTGCTATTTTAGGAATATGACTTTGAGGTGATTTTCAAGCCCGGATGGTTGAATGTGGGACCAGATCATCTATCCAGAATTGAGACAGGCGAAGAACCTATCAATTTGGAGGAAGAATTGTCAAATGCACATCTCTTCGTTGTACGCGTCGTAGATGATCATTTTTTTGATATAATCCATTTTTTGACTCCTGGAACAGCCCTGAAAGGATACTCTACACAGTAGAAAAAATATTTGGTGGTCCGTGCAGCTGACTTTTCTATGATTGCGGGACACTTGTATAAGATGGGCACTGATGAAATACTATGTCGATATGTTTCATAGTTCGAACACTCTAGCATCCTCACCGAAGCGCATGGAGGAGTGGTGGCAAGACACTATGCAGGCAGAGAAATTGCGCAGAAGATGCTATGCGCAGGATTATTGTGGCCAACAGTGCATAAGGATTCTAAGGCATATTGTAGGGCATGTGATGCATGTCAGAGGATGGGAAAGCCATCACAAAGGGATGAATTGCCCTTAAATCCTCTGATTTCATTATAGGTGTTTGACAAATGGGCGATTGACTGTGGATCCAATACAGCCACTGGGGAAAAAGATGGGCACGCGGTACATTATTACTGTGACGAAGTATTTGACAAGATGGGCAGAAGCACAACCGGTGAAGGACTGTAGCATTGCTACAACCACAAAGTTCCTGTTTGAATATGTCTTGACAAGGTTTGGGTGTCTTAAGATACTGATGAATGATAGGGGTATGCACTTTCGAAATGAAACTATTGCCACAATGCTCGAAGAATTTCAGGTTTATCATCAAAAGGGTATGCCCTATCATCCTCAGGAAAATGGTATGGTTGAAGCATTCAATAAAATTATGGAATACGCATTGACAAAGTTTTGCAATGTGTAGAGGAATTATTGGGATGTACACATACCAGTTGTCCTATGGGCATATAGGAATACGTGCAAAAATTTGACCGACCAAACTTCGTTTAGGTTGGTCTATGGCATAGGGGCTATGATGCCCATGGAGTATATTATGCCAAGTTTGCAGATTACAGCATTCACTGATATGGCATATCGCGAGACTATGGAGGAGTGCCTCACACAGTTGATGGAATTAGAAGAAGATCGATTTCTAGCAGGATTTCACCAACAAGTGCAAAAGGAGCACAAGAAGGCCTAGTATGATCAACATATTAAGTTGCACACCTTCAAGATGAATGATCTAGTGCTACTATATGATATAAAGTCCATGAAGTTCCCTAGGAAGTTACAAATGCACTGGTTGGGACCCTATGTAGTTAATGAAATTACAGATGGTGGCACAGTTCAACTCACGAAGCTAAATGGGGAATTATTTACGGGAAGAGTCAATGGAAGTCGACTGAACTTATATCAAGGGGATCCTACCCCTGCGCAATGACTACATGATGGCAAGATAGTATTAGTACTACAGGGAGATGCAAGGGAGTACGAGACTATAAACTACACTTCCTGAAGACTGGGAAAATGAGGTAAGGGGGTTGCATGTGGGAAGCAAGACATACACCAAGAGGAGATGTGCCAAGAGAGTTTTTTCCATGGAGGATGGTGCCATGCAGCAGGGTCCAAAAAGAGTCGTTGGATGCACTGTAGCTAATTGGATGGAAAAAATATCATTAGGAGAAGCGGGTAGGCTGCATTTATGGCACAAATCTTTGGCAATCTACTGCCAAAGATGCATTTATGATTAGCTATTGGAGGCAATGGCTAGATTTGAATTTGAAATCGCCTTTAAATTTGGCATGATGTCCTGCAGTAGAACACTTTGCATTCTAAAAATATTTTGTGAATGTTCTTTCCTTAAGTCTATGAAGCAAGAAGATTGGGAGGAACTTCTTTCATGACCGGAGTTCGCAAACTTGCCTGATTGGAGTCGTAAGATCATCCTTGAGAAAATTATTGATCCCGCAGAAGCCACAAGTTTTGAAGTCGTTGTCTCTGAAGCGGCAGCCCCTGAAATTGCATCAGCAATGGAAGCTACATTGTTTGTGCCTACGACGCCGAGGTCGCCTAGGCCTAAACCATCTGCTGCTAAGGAGAAACAGAATAAATCACAGGTTGTACTAGTGAGGTAGTCACTCAGGAAGAACCCTATGGAAGTTCAGCAAAAAGGGAAGATGGACAAGTCGAAAAAGCCACACAAACCCCTGGATCTTGATGAAGAGGAGCTTCGCGAAGGGGTTGAATATTTAGATGCTGAGGAGGGAGAGCCTACCACTAGGCTCCTAAAGTTATCCCTCTGTGGAAGGGAAAAGCGAAGGTACCTAAGGATCCTTATTCTAGCAAGTTTATGGTCTCTACACTGTTATTACTAGAAAAAGTTCCCTTTGAAGGCACGCTCTTAAGGCGCATTCCTCCACTCAAAATGGAGGATTGGGATCTAGATGATGACAAAAAATTACTTCGTTTGGCGACAAACAAATATTTGGCGAATATATACTATGAGGAGACCGAAGTCACGCGACTGGAACTCATAAAGTGGGTCGTGGGGGTTGAGAAGGTTTGGTTCCTAAATATGCTTTGGGTACCACATTTTAGTAGAACCACTATCAACATGGTGTGCATGAAAAAATTGCTTACACTCGTTCATGATGGGTGTCTTTGGTTGGGAGATCCCATCCCCATCACATATATGTTGATCCACCATATCACTTAGTTGCCCTACCAAGGAGTGGATCCAGCCAAGGAGTTTGGAGGCAAGAGTAAGGAAAAACATCTCGCAGATTGAATGAAGATGAGTTTGGTTTGATAAAGAAGTTGTGTGAAAACTCCACCAATTCCATCGCAGACAAGGCAGTGTAGTTTCCTGCTCAGATTTTGGCTTATAAGGCCATGAGAAAGTGTCATGCGGATGAGGTGCCAGTGCCAGTCATTTCATTGGTTGCACAATGCGCGAAGGGGGTGTAGTACAACTGGGGCAGTATCTCTGCAAAGATTTTATGTTGAATTGTCGCGAAGCATAGGACGACAGCAAGGCATTCCACTATGCATGGCTATTGTTGCTAATTTCCCTAGTTGTGTGGAGACTGCTAGAAGACAGTCAGTTACCTCCACAGGATGTTGATTTACCAGAGGCCATGAAGTTCACTTCACTATGGGAAATAAAGGATCCGGAGAGGGTCATGGAGAAGAAGATATTTTAGGTGTTAGTCGAGATGGACCTCCGCGCGGTGATCAACCAAAGGCCGAGGCTATCACCTACCCTGTTTGGGCAGTTGGAGGCCTACGCGGAGTTTAAAGTATATTTTCACTATGTTTCCATCCATGCGAGACGAGATCCTAAGAAAGTACGGTACAAGTTGTCGTACCTAGTCACTAACACAGATGTATAGGAAGTCATGGGAAAATGGCCAGGGGAGTGGCTACACCCCATAGATCTCGGCACAGGAAAAAGCAGAGGCAGAGAAAGCTCCTCCGTGTAGGCCATAACAATGCAAAAAAAGAAATAGGCTGAGTAGGAAGCAGCCCAAGAAAAAGCAACACAAAAAAAGAAGGAGGTTATTGTTAAGGCAGCTACTGACAAAGAGCGTGTCGCGAGAGTAGGAACAAGTAGAGGAAGAGAAATATCCTTCGTGCAGGCCACAGCAGTGTAGAAAAAGAAATAGGCTAAGCAGGCAGCAACCCAAGAAAAAGCAACACAAAAAAAGAAGGAAGTTGTTGCTAAGGCAGCTGCTGACAAGGAGCGTTCCGCAAAGGATGCCACATTGGAGGTTGGGGATTCTACTTCTTAGCATACTAAAGACAAGGAAGGGTCCAAGGAGGAAGGAGGTGGTGGTGAGGAGCAAATAAATCCCTTTAAATTGTAGAAGAAAACTAGGGAGACCACTTTCGGGCCCAGAAAGAAACAAAAATCTCATAAGCATGCACATGTGGATCCAATGGTCCTCACTAAGGCGGACTTGGATGAGATCAGAGACAAGGCCCGTGACATAATGACGGAGTTGTGGACACAGTTTAAATAGAAGTACATGTAGATGTTGGGGAAGGTGCAGAAGGATCTACGTGACTTAACAATTCAAACAAGTTGGCTTCAGGTGCGTGAGATTCAAGTGAGCCTCCGAAAAGTGAGCAGGACTATGCTAGGAACAGATTGGACTCTGGACCTTACATTCATTCCATTACCATAAGGATCACTGCGCGCTGAGGCAATTGAAGCAAACACCTAGCTCGGATAGATCAAGGATGTGGGTGTCAACTTAGTCGCACTGCCTATTCAGACCCTCCATGCACTTCATTAGGGGGTATCATATGAGCTCAAGATCAAGAAGCAATGTGCACTATCAGTTATCAGCAAGGTAAAGATGAACAATGAGAAGATCTTCACTGAAAAGGCTTAGGCACTCAAGGAAAAGGAATAATTGGTCATGTGAATCCATACTTTGGAGGCAGCCATTATGTAGGTATGTAATGAGCTGCCAGAGCTTAACATTCCTGAAGATGAAGCATCAGCAGCAAAGATTCGAAAATTGGTTGCCGCAATTAGAGAACCAAAAGAGGAAATCGGTTGAGTCGGATTTGAATTGCACATGAAAATCTTAGAATTACAGCTAAATTTACAGCCAACTACTCCACCAGAGGGCCGGGATTAGCGTGAAGCAGCCATTAGGGAGAGCATGGCCACTTCGGATGCAGCAATCAAAAGCTGCACACTGATCATTGAACAGGCAATGGAACTATGGACGAATTTGCAGGAGGACCCAAACCTATAGAAATTTGGCACAGATATCCGGGAGATGTGGAAAAAGTTTGATGAACTCAGGGTGACAAATCACACTTCATCGCGAGTCAAGCGCCTCACTCGATTACAAGAAAGAAAATAGTTGCAATCACAAATTTAAGTGATGCAAAGGAAAGAGGTTGTCTTAAAGGCTAGAATACAGTCATGGATAGAGGAAGCCAGCCAACTTACTCTATCAGTCCAAGTGAAGTTGAAGACACTCCAACAAATACAAGGGATGATGTGCCTCACAATGGAAGGCCCGACTACAGAAAATCTGGTAGAGGAGGTGTAGCAGGTCGCGGTGCAGGATTTCGCTGACATAGAGGTGTTGAAGGTGGAGTTCAATAACCTCCACAACAAGATAGATGTTCCAGCTGAGTGACTCGAGGGCGAGTCACCCAATTTGTGTTGGGGGCCTGTTGGGATGGGGTCCTTGGGGTCAATTTTCTTAAGTTTTGGGAAAATTTTGTAATATCTTTTGTAATGAATGTAAAGTCTCCGTGAAATGTGGAACCAGAGTGTGAAGCTAGTAGAAGCCAAAAGGGGCTTTAGTCCCTTAGCTGGGTAGGTGATAGAGTTGTTTTGAGACTCGCCCATGGTCTGCAGACCATGGTATTGTAAAGAAAATGCTATATAAAGTCGATTCATAGCAAGTCTTAGAAGTTAACTTTTGTGAAGAATTATTGTAAGGGAAATGTGCTAAGGCAAGAAAGGTATGTTTTCTGTACTTAGGCGAAAGGGGAAGGCTCCTGCAGCTAAGTGCACATAGACCTTGGTAAGTCTGCAGACTGAGTGTGTGGGCCCCTGCAACTGAGCGCGTAGGGATAAGAAGTTTGTAATTGAACGTTTATACTTAATAAACACTGTTTTGAGACAATTTTGATGCATTTGTACCTTTTTATTTACTCTTGTTAAAGTTTATGTATCTTCGCTCTGTGATATGTTTTATATGAAGTAATGCTTATTTACTGTGCAAAACTAGTAGATATGTAATCTTTATGCATGATAAGTACAATTAAGTACCTTCACGAAGATCTGGAAGTCGGTTAGATAGATTTGTAGTAGATGTTTGTTCGGAAGGGATAAAACTGCATGAAGGTAGAACTATTCCATAAAAGTTGTAGGAACACATCAAATAGGCCTCTGGATGTAGAAACCTAGTTATAGCATTCCCCAATACTACTTCGAGTGAGACTACAACCTGCACTACGCAGGTTGTTTTCAAAAGGACCAGCAGTTAGGGTTTTGTTGGTTGGTTCAGTTAATGTTGACCCTGTGTCAGGCCCTATCAAGACAACATAGACAACCCTCCAATAACCCTTAGCAAAGAACATAAATGAAAACCTTGAATATGCTCCTTCAATATACTTCTAGGTTTAGGAGATATGGTCCTTTTCACTTTCTTCCACAGGTCTAAATTGCTTGTCTTGTTGCTTCACTGAGTTTTTTGTTTAATAGAGGAGAAGACAGTAATTTATGCTATTCAAGTCACCCAAACAGGGTTTACTTATCCTCAAGCAGGGCCGACTTGATTGGGGGTAAGGTAAGTGGGTTTTTGTCTAAAAAAATGATTTATCCTCAATTGAGAGGAATTAGGGAGCATGTTATACCTTGTTGGAAATGGCTTAAAACATTCTTTAAGCATATACAATTATTCTCTTAATTTGGAAAACCTTTGACATAAACAACAATTAATTTCTCAATAATTGCTTCATGTCTTCGTCGAAATTCATCAATGATAGGAATAGGAAACTTACCTTTGATTGTCATTTTGTTGAGTTGTCTATAATATTGACACATATTCCTTGAACCATCCTTTTCTATAACTATCACCATTAGTGAAGACAAATCACTTTGGATAGGTTGAATAATGGCAACCTCTAACATTTCTTGAACCATACACTCAATCTCACTCTTTTGTGCATAGGGATACTTGTAAGGCATAATGTGAACCAAATTTAAACATGAATGCAACAAATTATGAATATAACCATAAATACAAAGATGCAGTAGAAATTACACTTCATTTCATTAATATCAAATACTGAAATATGCTTACAAACAGAATGGAAATAAGACTATCTTGGGCGATGGTAGCTCATCTCTGAGAAGAGATGTGGCGGCTACATGCCTCTGAACTGCGTTACAATGAGGCTCAAGGGATATTTTATTATTGAACAATACGAGAAAATGCTAAACAACCAAAACCCTAACCCAAGGAGATGTAACACAAAGAGTTCATGGGCCCCGTTGGGGTTAGTTGGACAGCCAACTTCTCAGGGTTGCGACTTGGTCATATTATCTTTGTTTAACGTGCATGATACCCTATTGGAAAGATCTCTCCAAGGAATATGACAAAAAAATGATTTTAGTTGCAAAATCATTGGTGGGTAGATTGCCAGAAAAACATCGTTTAGGGCCTCAAAATGGCTCTGGAAGTTTAGGACCCGAAAACTGCTAAAAATAGTAAACTATGCTACAATTAAGGAAACTGAAAAACTAAAAGAAAAAATGGTGGGGGTCCAAGTGGAATTGGCAGGTGGCCACCAATATCCACCTGGATCACTCCTCCCCCCTTAGGAAGCAATGGTCCCCATTGCATTGAGTTCCTTGATGAGATGAGGAAACTTCTGCTGAACTTGGTCCCTAGTGAGCCACTTGCCCTGGTGAAGGAGCTGGCCTTCTTTGACAACTCGATATAGTTGGATCTTCTGTTGGTGAGTGTGCTTGATCTGCATGTCCATGATCCAATCAATTGTGGATTGTTCCATGCAATCTGGATTTAACTCTATAGGTGTGATTTGTTCTACAATGTATGATGTGTCTAGCAATGGTGGGAAGTATGGTCGAAGGTGGTCCACATTGAACACTGGGTGCAGGCCAAGGAATGGGGGAATGCTGAGCTCAAATGCATTGTCTCACACAGCCTTGGTAATGGTGTAAGGACCATATCGGAGTGGTCTAAGTTTCTAATAGGCTCCGGTAAGGCGTTCCTTTTGCAAATGCAACCAGACTTTCTCGCCCACCTGAAACTTGTGTGGCACCCGATGTTGATCATGTTGCTACTTGTACTTGGCATTTGATTTCTCCATAATGTTGTGGACCTACTGGCAAATATTTTGGATGTGCTCAATTAATTTGTTTTCCTTATCGGTTTTAGACTTGACATGAGCTAAATTTGCCTGAGTAGCTGCAAATGGCATGGCCACATCAATGGGACATAGTGGCTGGAATCCCATGCCCACCTCAAAAGGGTTATGGCCAGTCGAGTTGTGGAGAGCCCAGTTATAGCTTTGCTCAACATAGGAGAGGCTCTCATCCCATGTGTATGGATGCTTTCAGTTGTACATGCATAGAATGTGTATGATCATCCTATTGACAACCTCTTTCTCGCCATCAATTTGGGGACGTAAAGTTGTGGAATTAGTGAGCTTAGTGTCCAGCATCAACCAAAGACTGGACCAAAATGTACTGAGGAACCTGTTGTCCTGATCTGAGATGATAGACTGTGGGATCCCAAAGTGTACCCACACTCATTCAAAGAAGAGTTTAGCAGTGGCTTCTGTTGTGATATTCTTCTTACAAGCAGCCATAATGGTCATCTTCGAGAATATGTTGACGACAACAAAAACACAATCATTTCCATGCTTAGAAGAAGGAAGGCCTGACATGTAATCTATGGAGATGGATTCCCAAGGTCGACTAGGGGTAGGTAGTGGAGTATAGAGGCCTTGCTTCTTAATGGTCAGTGTCGCAATGGCGCAGGCAGTGTAGGATCTGATGTACTTCCCAACATCTTGTCGAATATTCAGCCAATAGAAATACTTATGTAGTATTGCCACCGTTTTCTCAACCCCAAAAGGCCCAGCAACCCGACTATAGTGTGTTTCCCAAATCATCTTGGCACGCAAAGGTGTCCTAGGTGGCATAATAGGGCATCCTGGAGGTGAAAATCTGGAACTTTCTAACAATCCAAGAGCATCTGGTATGTGTGGCCGAATTATGGGTCACTTTTGTAGAGAATTGGTCAGTTAGAAGTCTCGTGCCCACAAGAGTTGAGCATAGTGGTTAACACCATGATTGGTGGTCAGCTGAGGCAATATCCAACATTATTGGTGCTACCCTTTTTATACTTGATATTCAAATGGAACTATTACAGGTATGTGGACCACTTATGATGGCGATCATTCTAAAACTTCCCTTGCATCTGTATGAACTACAGGGGATGGTGGTCTATGTGGATGACCGTTTCCTTCCCCAAAATGTAATGCTTCCATTGTTGGCAAGCCTGCACAATGGAATACATCTCTTTGTCATAAGAAGGATACTTCCAGGCTATGTCTGAAAGTGTCTCACTATGATATGCCACTCAATGCCCCTGTTAAGTAAGGACTGCCCCAATAGCATAGTCAGAGGCATCTGTCTCGATCTCAAATGGATGTTGCAAGTCTGGAAATGTGAGCACTGGTGCAGAGCAGAGGTGACGATTCAACTCTGTGAAAGCCTTCTGTTGAGATCCATACCAAAAGAATTTTTCTTTCACTCCTCCCTTGGTGACTTGACTCAAGGGCAAAGTGATATGAGAGAAACCCAATATGAACCTGCGATAGAAATTGGCAAGACCCAGAAATTTGTGGAGCTCTGTCAGAGTGGTTGGAGCTGGCCAATCCCAAATGACTTGGATCTTGGCTGGATCCACATGCACCCTCCGTTCATCAATAATGTATCCCAGATACTAAACCTGTGTCACACAAAAAGTTCATATCTCCAAATTGGCACATAGCTTTTGTTGCCGCAGTGTTTGGAGAACCTGTCAGATGTGGTGAAGGTGCTCTTCCCAACTCTGGCTGAAGATGGGGATGTCATCCAAGTATACCACTACAACTGAGTTGGTGAATGGACGCAAGATGTCATCCATCAGCCTCATGAAGGTTGAAGGAGCATTCATCAACCCGAAAGGCATAACCAACCATTCAAAAAGGCCCTCCTTGGCTTTGAAGGCAGTCTTCTACACATCAGAGGGTTCGATTGGTACCTAGTGATATCCTGATTTCAAGTCAATCTTGCTTAAATATTTTGCCCCCTCAATTGGTCCAAAAGGTCATCAATCCATGGGATCGGGTACCTATTCCGAACAGTGATCCTGTTCAGTACCCGATAGTCAATAGAGAGTCTCCAAGTCCCATCCTTTTTCTATACCAACATGATTGGGCTCCCACAGGGCGATGAACTCGAACAGATGTGACCTTTCTACAGCAACTCCTGAATCTGCCTCTTGATTTCATCATTCTCCATAATGGAGCGTCTATGGATTGGTCCATTTGGCAGCGGCACACCTGGGGTCAAATTGATGGAGTGCTTGACCTGACAGTGCAGAGGTACCCCTGCGGGGGAGGTGAAGATGTCCTTGTTCTCCTCTATGACCTTGTCCATCTGTTATTGTCATGTGGAGAGGCCCTGTTTGGAGGTCGTTGCCACCACCTTCTTCTTTCCCTGAGGGCATATCACCAGGAAAAAAAATTTCCTAGTTTTGGAAATGATCTTATTGCATTGTTTTGCAGTAACCAAAGAGATGGCAGTAGGCGGTGCTATCTTTGATATCCTGTACAACTTATTTCCCAAAGTAACAATAATAGCACGAGGCCTTGACTCATACACAGCATGTCGTTTCCATAAGTATGGTTGGCCTAATAATACATCACAAACATCAAGGGGAGCAACGTCACATAATACCTCATTCATGAAGGGATTGATGTTGTATGGAAGACGGCACTGCTGGCTTACGTGAAGATCTCGTCCTTGGTGAAGCCACCCGATGGTGTACGGTTGTGGATGTGTTATGGTCAGTAAGCACAACCGCTTCATAACCTCTGCCGAAATAAGGTTCTTTGGCTCCCGTTGTTGACAATGAACTGTAGCGGGGAACCCTTTACCCACATCTGGGAGTGGAAGAGGTGCTCCTCCTCCTTTGGATCTTCGGGTTCCTCTTTCTGGATCTTCGTGGTGGCAATAGTGGCATTGGGCTCCGCATTGATAATCTGCTTCCCTTTGTCATTCCCCTTGTCAGGTTCTGACTTAGAGTCGGAACATGCATCTGATTCCAAAGCCTTTAGCTAGGCCATCAGTGATTTCTTGGCCCGACACTCACTTGTGTTGTGAGTGGAGCTCTTATGGAACTTGCACCTCTTTCCCGTGTCCTTCTTTGGCTTTGCGGCATATTTCTTTGCTTGTGGCTTTAACGGGTTGTCCTAGCCGCCCTGCCTTGGCTTTATCCTTTGTTCTGTGGTATGGGGGCACCTTTCCCTTGCTTCAAATTTGCAGATCTAAAGTCTCGCTTCTTCTGCTTAAACTTTTGCCCAATCTTGATGGCATATTGGTATTTTGTGCTGAGCGAGGATATGTCCAGGAATTCCATCTCGTCTTGGATGTACCTGTGCAGGCAGTCGTGGTACTTGAGAACCAAATGCTTCTCAGAATCCTTGATACCCAACTTCGTGCGAAGGGTATGAAAAACATTGGTAAACTCTGGCACATCTTGGTCCCTTCCCTGTCGCAGCATTTTCCACTTTATGTATTTATCCTCATAGCTCCCGATAGGGTAGTACTTCTCCTTGATGGCATCCCGAAATGAGTTCCAAGTGGGTGCAGCTAAAAACAGTGAGTTCGTACTTTCATCATTATGCTCACAGTAGGTTTCCCACCAGTCCTTGACGTGGGGGGCTGCTTTGAGAAGTGAAAAAGTGATCTTTTCCCGGCTAGAAAAATCATGAACGGAAAAATATCCTTCTAGCAGATTTAACCATTTATCTATAGCATCTACATCTATCTGGCCGTCAAATATGGGAATTTCAAAGTTAATTTGTACCTTAAAAGGTGTGGCACTTCCAGAGTAGCTGCCAGAAGTAGATGTGTCGCCCTTGGGTAGCCGCTGAAGGATCTGGGCCAAGTTGTCCATCATCGCGTTCCTTTGTCTTTCGAGGGCTTCTTCGAGTAAGATTTTGATAGGATCTCCTACCCCGTCATCTTTCTTTTCATCTGCCATGGGAGGTCATCAGGATTTGCAAGGCTAGTCTTGCAAAGGTTCGACCAGTTCAAGTCCTAACTCCTTATATCCCAACCTCGTTGGGGACATCCAAAGAAAAATAGAGGAAGAGCAGACCGCTCTGATACCACTGATCCGGATTTAAACAAGAATGCAACAAATTATGAATATAACCATAAATACATAGATGCAGTAGAAATAACACTTTATTTCATTAATATCAAATACTGAAATATGCTTACAAACAAAATGGAAATAAGACTAGCTCAGGCAATGGTAACTTATCTCTAAGAAGAGATGTGGCTGCTAGATGCTTTTGAACTGTGTTACAATGAGGCTCAAGGGCCTTTTTATTATTGAACAATAAGAGCAAACCATAAACAACCAAAACCCTAACTCGAGGAGATGTAACACCAAGAGTTTATGGGCCCCGTTGGGGTTAGTTGGCCAACCAACATCCCAGGGTCGCGACTTGGTCATATTATCTCTGTTTGACGCGCATGATACCCCATTGGAAATATCTCTTCGAGGACTACGATGGAAAAGGTGATTTTAGATAGAAAATAATTGGTGGTAGATTGCCAAAAAAAATGTCGTTTAGGGCCTAAAAACAACTTTGGAAGTTTAAGCCTAGAAAACTGCTAAAAATAGTAAATTGTGCTACAATTAAGGAAACTGGAAAACTGAAAGAAACAATGGTGGGGGTCCACGTGGAATTGGCGGGTGGCCACCAATATCCACCTGGATCATAATGTTAGGTGGCACACTTCCAAGTTGAAAATGAATAGCATGGTCATGATTTCGAGCAGGTAGAATGCCTTTGGATCTCTTCAAATACCTTGAAATGATTGGTGATAACTTTTTGGAGATTCATTAGAGAAAAGGATATAGATGTTTTAACATCTAAGGAACAAAATTTTGTAATTACACCATCATATCCCTTTTAGTAATTTTCTCATGCTATTAGATATTATCACTTTAGAGAGCTTCCTTTATATACCTCTAAGCTCAATTTCTCATATTGAAAAGAACCAAGTTGGGGCAATTTGTCATTTCATCACAGAATTCACGCACGACCTTATCCCATCTGCTCACTTATCTTCTTAAGAATGATACCCTCTCTTTTTAGGATAAATATTTCCATCATGCTTTAGAGTAATGAAAATCCTTCTTAATCCTATAGTTTTTTAACCTAATTGGTCAGATCTCCTTTTCTCCTTTATGTTTCTCCTCTCTCTAACACCATTGTCATTGTTCTCATGCAATTAGATGATAGTACTCTTCTTGGGGAGAGATTTATTTATTCTATTTATGACACCCTAATAGATTATGAGACCCACTACTTCAATGTAGGGAATCTTTGCCTCACTATTGTGCTCACCACGCAGTGACTATGACATTCTATATTTTGTTGATCCAATTTGGTTATGTGCTCCTCAGAACCTCTACATTATTTAGCATCCCAACCTAATTGTTGGGCACATGTAGCTAAATGGATCCTATCCCTAAAGGATTTTTATCTTAAATTTAAGGCAATCCATAAAGATGCAAGATATAGCAAACCAATTAGTCGACTCTCTCTCTTTACCTTAGGACAATGACTATAGAAGTAGTAGAAACAAATATGTTATCGGTGATTCCAATTCCCCTCACAAGTGTCCTAACCTTGAATGTAATGAACCTCTTGACCTAAATTAGACCTTTTTCTTTGTGGCACAAAAAATAAGTCATGGGTTGAGGCAGGTGTTTACAATGTCAATAGGCCAGATGAAATGGGCTCCATGCTCTTCACCTTAAAATTAGACTTCGAGACTTCCAAAAATATGGTAGAATATAAAGCCTTAGTTCTTGGGATCTCCACTACTTGGAACCTTGAGGCATGTGAGTTGCGTATTTACGATGATTCTCAGTCAGTTCCCCCTCCAATGGATGATATTCCTATCAATGAGTGTCCATCACCACCATCATCCTTGCCTAGCTCAAGGCCTTCTCCCCCTTGATTCCATGATATAATGGAGTATGTCACATCTGGTAGAGTACTGAATCATTCTCTTAGGTCAATAATATGGTTTCTTGGATATGCGTCCACTTGTTAGATTTTCATAGGTGTCACCCAGGGCTTTGATGGGATCATATTGTGTTGTATAAATCACCCCGAGTGAGTTAGACTCAGGGAAGAGGCCCTTGCCTATGTTTTTGATGGTCACTTTGGTGTATAGGCCATGCATCTTAAGCTCCTCTCTAGGGGTTACTACTATTGGCCCAAGATGCATGATGACTTTTGTTTGTTTGTAAATTGTTTTTCCATATGTCAAAAGTGTAGAAATCTCATTCATGCTTTGTCACATGAATTAGTTCTTGTAGAGTCACCTTGTCCATTCTCTATATGGAGCTTAGACTAGATTGGAATCATTCCCCACCATCCTTCGATGGATATAAATTGATCATCATTGCAATAATTTACTTCATGAAATTATCTAAGGTCATGAGTGGATATTATCAGGTAGAAGATGGGGAGATCGATTCCTCCCCACCTCATACTTTTATCTATACCATAGCAGCGGACGTTGAGCGAACAATGGGGGCATCACCTATCAGAAGATGATATACTCATTTCACAACATGGTTGAATAGAAAGGTATTCAATATTTAGGGATTGGTTAGATTCATATATAAGATTATGGTCATTATGGAGATTATGGGAAGAGTTATGTATCCCTCTGATCCAGGTGGATGTTGGTGGCCACCTGCCAAGTCCACCTGGACCCCCACCATTGTCTTTCTCAGCATTTTCAGTTTCCTTAACTATAGCACAACTTACTATTTTTAGCAGTTTTTCGAGTCCTGAACTTTCGGAGCTGTTTTGAGGCCCTAAACAACGTTTTTTGGGGAATCCGGGGGAAATATAGGTCCATGGAATGGACTGATGTTGCTCGTTCCAACAATGATAGTGCTTGAATAGAACTTTCTAATGAGATATTGTACGCGTCAAACGGAGATCATATGCTAAAGTTACGACCCCTGGAAGTTGATGTACCAACTTACCCCCAAACGAGGCCCACAGTTTGGTGTTTCATCTCCTAGGGTTAGGTTTTGGAATGTTAAGGGTTTTTCATTGTTTCTCAACAATAAATAGGCCTTCGAG